>JMSD01000050.1:165736-269582 GCA_000715435.1 Paramecium caudatum
AGGAATAAATAGCTTAAATTGTTAAAGAAGTTGCAGAAGAACAAGAAAAGTAACACAAGTTGCATAAAAACAAGAAAAACAAGAAAACTAATAAAATGAAAAGTTGGAATAAGAAGATGAACCAGAAGTTGAAGAGTTATAGGCTGTTGATTCTCAATAAGAATAGTAAAATTAATAGTCAGATAATGCTGAAAAAAATGAAGAAGATAATTCTGATTAATTAAAATTAAATTAAAAAGATACAGAGCCCAATGTAAAAGTAGAATAAAAAGCTTAAATTGTTAAGGAAGTTGTAGAAGAACAATAAAAAGTAACACAAGTTGCATAAGAACAAGAAAAACAAGAAAACTAATAAAATGAAAAGTTGGAATAAGAAGATGAACCAGAAGTTGAAGAATTATAGGCTGTTGATTCTCAATAAGAATAATAAAATTAATAGTCAGATAATGCTGAAAAAAATGAATAAGATAATTCTGATTAATTAAAATTAAATGAAAAAGATACAGAGTCCAATGTACAAGAGGAATAAATAGCTTAAATTGATAAGGAAGTTGTAGAAGAACAAGAAAAAGTAACACAAGTTGCATAAGAATAAGAAAAACAAGAACACTAATAAAATTAAAATTTTGAATAAGAAGATGAACCATAAGTAGAAGAATTATAGGCTGTTGATTCTCAATAAGAATAATAAAATTAATAGTCAGATAATGCTGAAAAAAATGAATAAGATAATTCTGATTAATTACAATTAAATGAAAAAGATACAGAGCCCAAAGTAAAAGAGGAATAAATAGCTTAAATTGTTAAAGAAGTTGCAGAAGAACAAGAAAAAGTAACACAAGTTGCATAAAAACAAGAAAAACAAGAAAACTAATAAAATGAAAAGTTGGAATAAGAAGATGAACCAGAAGTTGAAGAGTTATAGGCTGTTGATTCTCAATAAGAATAGTAAAATTAATAGTCAGATAATGCTGAAAAAAATGAAGAAGATAATTCTGATTAATTAAAATTAAATTAAAAAGATACAGAGCCCAATGTAAAAGAAGAATAAATAGCTTAAATTGTTAAGGAAGTTGTAGAAGAACAAGAAAAAGTAACACAAGTTGCATAAGAACAAGAAAAACAAGAACACTAATAAAATTAAAAATCAGATTTGGAAGAAGAACCTCAATAAACCGCAAATATTGAATAGGATGACAATATAGACGTAGAAGCATTAAAGGCTTCAAATCCTTGCGAACAAGATAATACATAAAAAGAATAAAAAGATTAAGTTTAACAACAAAGTTGTTAAGAAATAGAATAAACTAAAATTAACCCTGATATAGTTTAAGATATTGTATCAGAATAAGTAAAAGAACATGAAGATCAGAAATAAGCTGATCAGGAACATTAATTCTAGGGTCAAGTGGAATAAGAAAATAATATTGAAAATTTCCAACAATAATAATAGGATAATAATGAAAAAGAGGATGACTTATTGGAAGAAAAAATGAAGGAAGTTTTAGAACAACTTTAGTCTGAAGATTTAGATTAAATACACTAGTTAACAAAACAACAAAAAAATACTACAGATTAAGGGGAAGAGACGAAAATGGAAAATGTAGACGACTCAATGCGACTATTAGATTTAAAAGGAAATCTATAAAATTTATAAGTTGAATAAAACCTATTGGATAATAAGGATATTGATTCAGAAAAAAGTCCAGAACCTAAAAATAAAAAGAAATACTTTTGGTGGGCACTTCTTGCATTAATCATAGGTATAACTTATCGTTAAATCCGAAAAAAGAAATGATTTCAATTATTATAATTATGAAATGGCATATCTTTATTAATCATAATCTCGGTAAGCCCAAATCATAAGCACTTCCTGGCGCCATTTATCTGCTGAAACAGGCTTTTATTGCATCCCTATACATTTCCTCCTTAATTTTTGTAAAGTTTTCTTTGTCAACACCAAATTTAGCTACAGCTATTCCTTTTTATATTGCTGCCTCAACAATTTTATCTTCAGTGGCAATCCCATCAACCATTTGAGCTGCTAATCCTTCTGTTCCTAAGTCGTATCGTTTAGCCAATAAACATAGATCTCGATGAATGTTTGGTGTGAGTTTACATTAGCAAACTGCATTCATTCCTGGAGGAAGATACATACCTTAATACAATCACTTAGTACCTATTTCTATTTCAGGTAATGAACAATGAGCTTTCTTGGGTTCAGCCCTAGCTATTCTCCAATCATGTG
This sequence comes from Paramecium caudatum, assembly GCA_000715435.1. NCBI lineage: Eukaryota > Ciliophora > Oligohymenophorea > Peniculida > Parameciidae > Paramecium > Paramecium caudatum. The sequence goes on from JMSD01000050.1 coordinate 167,985, forward strand.
CAAACATAAACATACACCCTCCAGCAACAGCATGACCATTTACTAATGCTATTGTTGGAACAGGAAACCTAAGTAATCTCCCTAATAATCTAATAAATTCAAGAACAAAATTATTTCTGTCATATATGTTCATATTCTCTTTTTATATTAACTATTACCCCAGTAACATTGAGATCTAATCCTCCACTGAAAACTGTTGGATGGAATGATGTTGTAATTAATGCAGTTTATCCTTCATGCTATTCTATTTTAGTCAATGCATCTTAAATCTCCCTAACAAATTTGTGTGTAAAAGTGTTAGCTTTTTAGTTGAGAATCATAAAAAATATGGATTCATGGTCCGGATGTTGTTTGACTATAACTGGCTAATCAAGATCTTCTTTTTCAATTTTTAGAAGCTAGACTAATTATTACTTAATCATTAATTAATAAAATCAAAATTATTATTATTGTTTGTTAAAGTTAAACTAGGAATTGCGTCCTTAAATTTATTGATTATTTTTATTTAAAATTTAATCCACATCATCGAATTCCTCGTCTCCAAATAGTAATAGGACTGCTAATTTATCATCAGGTTTTTGATATCTATTAATTATCTCATTAATTCTAGTCCAAGGATTAACATAATTGCTCAATTAAATCCTACACTATTCACATTTCGTATTAAAGTCCGTGTTTCTGTTGCATTTATTCACACATTATTGAACTTCAATCTACAATCAAATAATTATATTACTTCAACATTAAAATTTTAATCAAATCTAGCATCAGTGGCTACTTAACTTGGATCTAGTTCATGGAGTTTAAATTTCATAGTGCTAAAAATATTATTGCTTCTACTTTGAATCATTAAAGAATGCAGTATTGAACGCAAATCTAAACATTTTCGAATTTTTCATCATGCCCTAATTCTTTACTTTTATTAGAACATCTCCAGTCATTGGTACATGTCCATTGATCATAATCTTTTTATTTATTTATATTACTCTATGCTAATACCCCTAATACTAGCATGCCTCTTTTTCTGTTTTGCATCGTTTTATATCAGTTCTTACATCAATAACTTCAATTATGGGTTTACAACTTCCATTCATGTTAAATGAAGGTGCTCTATGTTAGTATTAGAGATTACTTTCCAAAAAATGACACTCTTTTAATTAAACAAACAGTTGGATAAATTCTTTAGTTCATTTGTAGTAATTCGTAAAAATATTCGATGTATTTTATTTAACATGGCTAATTGACTCCCAACCCTTCCTTTGAGAATCTTTTCTTTCCATAGTAGTCCATAACCTACTTTACAGAATTAAATTTTCCAGTATATAGCAAATAGCAGCAAATAACTGTTCCAGTCCTTCCTTTACCTGCTAAACAGTGAACCACAATTACATTTTTAGGCTCAGCTGTTAATTTTAAAACATGTCAATTACCTTTCAAAATATTGTGCATCTGAAGAACTATTTCAAACAATACATTCAGAGATGGAGAATGATGGTCTTTCCAAACATATTCTTTAAAGATTTCCCCTTAGAATTTCTTTTCATCATATGTAATTCCACTTAAATTAAACACAAAATAGCTCTCCTCATGTTGTTTATTTAGAAATGTAGCGACCTATCTCATATTTTTAAATACTTTGTCAATTGGATTTCTATAAATTCCCTAAATTCCTTCACCTGGAAGACTCATTGCTATAATCCTTGGAGTAACGTAGGTTAAATCTAAATCAAACTCTCCTTCTACAAATCGCTTCTTTTTCCCTGATACTTTTTATCTCAAATAATTCATAGAATAATATAATTATTTATATAACCTTTCTATGTTACAATATGCAAACTTTAGGGGGATGATTAACTATATTAATTAATCGAAATATATCAGTTAAACAAATCAACTTAAAACCTTAGAAGCTAAAAATCAAAAAGTAAATATATTTGAGTCTTCTTTTTTTTTTAACCTCTATCGTGTATGCAGTTTTCTATTAGTGCTCTACACTCAAATTAACAAACACTGTTAAATAATATAAAATTATAATGCCTATTCTTGGAAACGGAAAAACGAATTTTTTCTTATTGTCTTCTATGTGATAGTTATTGTAATATATTTTTTATTTATTTATGAGAGATAAAACGCTGTTGATAGTACTACTGCTACCTTGCATCCTCGGAGGTTTAATTGTACATATATAGTTAGCCTAACAGCTCCCCGAAAATGTTGGGAATTTAAAATAGCAGAATATTATTGAATAAGAGACTGGGTTCGAGGATAGTCCAGCTTTGGGATAAATGATAGAACAAATAATTTCATGGCCTGAAATCCTAGTGGATTAGGTTTAATCAGATCTAGAAAAAACTAATTTACAAAGTTCATGCCAAGTGAACAGGCCAGTTGTAGAGTAAATCAAAGAAGAAAACAATGACTACAATTTTTATGGTTACAGATTTTGGATGCGCTTTTTGACTGCATACCCTGAACGCCTCCTAAATGGAAAAAATGCACCCTGGTACTTCATTTCTAGGCTAACCTCAAATTTCAATTATCAAAATGTCGATATGGGGGATAGGTTGCTAGCTGTGTGGCAGGGATAAGGTTTTTACCACTTCACAACCTGTGATCAACCGACAAATTAAGCAAACTTAATTTAGAATATTAATTACCCAGAAGATATTGAAGGCTTATGGACATATGTGTCTTATGCATACAGTTCTGCATCGAAGAAAGCGATAGCCTTTATTAAGTATGGTGACATAGATTAAAAATAAATTGTTCACTAAGTTACTCATCCATTGACTAAGAAACTAAAATTCATTTTAGGGGGAACTGATAATCAGCAATATCCTGGATTCAATGGTTTGTTCAGCAATGTTGAATTTAGCACTTCATAAGATATTTACACAGAGTCTTTAGAAAAATTCAATGAGTTACTGCAAAAATAAATCGGTCTTAAGTTAGATTTGATTTAATTACAAAATCATGAAATAGTAAAAGAATAAATATCTCGCACATCAACTGATAAACCTATTTATCATGAAGTAATCACAGAAAACTTTCCCCATGAATATTCAATTAGTGGCTGGTTCTTATGGGAAGAAATGCAACAATAATAGGTGTGGCATAACATTTTTAGAGTTCAAATTAACAAATAGCAAACTGATAAGTTTTTGGGTGATAGAACATTATCAAGTTGGATTGGAACTGCAGATGGAGGAATCATTCATTTTCCAACTTATTCCTATACAAGCATGAATGGAGAAGGCCATCCTAATTTAGTGAACAATATTCCTCACAAAAATAGAATTAATAATTGGTTTTTTGTATACTTTGGATATTCGAAGAATGAGAAAAAAGGTTTTGTAGGAGTAAGATTCACAACTGGAATTGAAACTTTAGAATACAACAATGTTAATCATTATTTTGCATCAACATTTTACATTTATGTAGGAAAAGATATGCATTTCCCAGGTTTTAATGGAAAAATTGGTTTCGTTAATTTCAACATTGGTGATGGTGCTTTTAAGAAGACTCCTGACTTCAAGCATCCAAATGATATATTCGGGTTACGAAAGGGAGAAGAACATATTTTAAAAAACCCTGTAAGTAAGACTGATGTAAAACCTGAAAACAAAGAAACATCAAGTAAGAATTTATTTATATTTCGAAGCTTAAAAAATCAATGTTGATTAAACTTAATATGTTATTAAATCATTGGAAGATTTACCAAAAGTAGATAAGACTCACCTCCCTGTTGAATCTAACTTAATTGAATATGGATATGGATTTTGGCTTAGATTCTTCACAGCCTATCCTGAAAGATTGCTATTGGGGAAAAATTAACAATGGTATTTTGTTTCAAGATTGACACTTAATAAAGATTATGAAAATGCTAGGATGGGTGATAGGGGACTTGCTATTTGGTTAGGGTAAGGATATTATCATTTTACTACTTGCAATACACATAATAATTAAGTGAATGTTATCTAAAACATTGATTATCCAGAAGATATCGAAGGTCTATGGACTTTTGTATATTACTCATATCATGCACAAGAAGAAAATGCAAGGGGAATGATTAAATTTGGAAGTAGCCCTATTCAATCAATCACTCACAATGTGTTACATCCAACCACAAAACAAGTTCGTTTGATAGTTGGTGGCACAGATAATAAGAGATACCCTGGATATAATGGGATTATTGCAAAAATATATTTCAGTTTTGAAAAAGGTGCATTCATGAATTCTATCCAATAACTTTAAGAATTTATCGATTTGAATTCACAAGTCCCAGAAACTCAACCTATAGAACTCGTAAATACTCCAGTCATCAAAGCAGTGGCAACAAGAGATCCTCCAGATTCTCCAGTTGTAGTAGAAGTGACTGAAAAGCGATTAGTTAATTAATATGCAATAAGTGGTTGGTTCCAATAGAAACCTACTGAGTTCCAAAAAATATGGCATAATGTTTTCAGGGTATAAATTAAAACACCTTCAACTGATGCCTACTTGGGCGATCGAACACTTACTTGTTGGATTGGAACAATAGAAGGTGGTGTCCTTCATTTTCCAACATACAGTTATGTCAACATGAATGGAGAAGGAAATAATAACTTTTACAAGAATATCTAACACAAAGATCGAATTAAGAATTGGTTTTTCATTTATTTTGGATATTCTAAGGATCTTAAGAAGGCATCAGTATTTGTCAAATGGACAGATTCCTCAGATAAATTGGATTATGATAATATAAATCATTACTATGCTCCAACTTTTTATATTTATGCAGGCAAAGATCAATTTTTTTAAGGATTCAGTGGAAAAATATCTCAACTTAATTTTAATATTGGTGAAGGTTCCTTTAGGCCTAATTAATAGTTCGATCATCCTTTGGATGTGTTTGGGTATAATTATGGATTGAAAGAGTATCATAAATAAGGGTCAGTCGATGTAAAACAACCTGAAGTTGAAACAAAAGTTGAAGAAAAGATAGAAGAGAAAAAACCAGAAATTAAACCTGTTATGGAATCTGAATCTGAAACAGAAAATGAAGTTATTTATTCTAATGGTGAAAGCCAGAATTAACCAATATTTGAGAAAGAAATAGAGTAATAAGAAGAATTTTAAACTTATGGCTATGGGTTTTGGTTAAGATTTTTAACCTAATATCCTGATAAACTTCTAAAAGGCAAGGTTGCCCCTTGGTATTTCATTAGTAGATTAACCTGGAATAAATAATATGATAATTTAAATATGGGAGATAGGGCCTTAGCTATTTGGTAAGACAAGGAATAAATAATATGATAATTTAAATATGGGAGATAGGGCCTTAGCTATTTGGTAAGGACAAGGATTTTATCACTTCACCACTTGCAACACAGAAAATCAGCAGTCAAATGTTATTGAAAATGTTAACTTTCCTGAAGACATAGAAGGAGTATGGACATACATTCACTACTCGTATAGTTTTTCAGATTCTTAAGCTGTGGGATTTATTAAATATGGAAATGAAGAGCCAAAATAAATAACTTAAAAAGTTCAACATAAAAAATAAAAATACATTAAATTGATAGTTGGAGGTAATGATTAGAATAGATATCCTGGATTTAATGGTCAATTTAAGAATATAAAATTTTCAATAAACACTAAACCTAATTATCTCTTACAGCCCTAACCCTAATAAGGATTCACAGAATTTAAGAGAAATAAATTGATTGAATAACCAATCGAGAGATAAAGTGATGATGATATCACAAAGTATACTAAATTATGTGAAAAGAATCAAATGTTTCCAATAGAATATGGAATAAGTGGCTGGTATTAATGGAAACCAACAGCATAATAGACTTGGCACAATACTTTCAGAGTATAAATCAAAGAACCTTCCACTGATGCTTTTCTTGGAGATCGTACACTTTCCATGTGGGTCAGTACAATAGAAGGTGGAATACTTCAATTTTCAACATATACCTATACCAACATGAATGGAGAAGGCAACACTAATTACTATAAAAATATACAACATAAAAATCGTCACCTTAAATGGTTTTTCACATACTTTGGTTACTCGAAAAAGCTTTCAAGAGCTGCTGTTTTTGTAAAATGGAATGATTCTGAGGATTTTCTGATTTTCGAAAACACTAAACATTTCTTAGCTCCAGAATTTCATGTTTATATTGGAAAGGACAAATAATTTGTTGGTTTTAATGGGTAGATAGCTTAAGTTAATTTTAATATAGGTGAAGGGTCTTATATTGAAAATAAAAATTTTGATATTCCAGAAGATCCTTATTCATTTAAATTTGTCCCTGATTATTAGGATGCTAAAAGTGAAGAATAAAATGAAAAAATAGAACCTTAACAAATAAAATTTGAAACCCAAGATGAGGAATTTGAAACATCATTTGAAAATGAAAAGCCAGTTCTAGAGAAAGAATTTGTTCAAGAAGCTGCCTTTTAAAAATATGGCTATGGATTCTGGTTAAGATTCATGCATTTGTATCCAAAAAGACTACTTTCTGGAAAAAATGCACCTTGGTACTTTGTAAGCAGATTAACATCAAACAAATAATATGATAACATAAATATGGGAGATAGACTTCTTGCTGTATGGTTAGGTTAAGGGTTCTATCATTTTGCTACATGTGATACTCAAAAGAACTAACCAAATGTAATACAAAATATTGATTATCCAACAGATATTGAAGGATTGTGGACTTATATTTATTATTCATATAATAAAGAAGATGGGAGGGCTGCAGCATTTATTAGGTATTCTAATGATGATATCAAAACTATTCAACATGAGGTTATTCATGCAGAGACAAAATTTCTCAAATTGATTATTGGTGGTAATGACAAAAATAGATACCCAGGTTTCAATGGGTTCTTCTAAAAAATTGTTTTTTCTGCTGGTCATGAAAATCTTATTGAAACCAAAGAGCAATTTATTTTATAAATGAACTAATTAACTAAACCTAAAACTGGTCTTTAAGAATAAATCACATACCAATTAGTAAAAGAAGAAATAACAAGAACGTAAAATGACGACCCAATTTGTGATGCTATTGGTAAACCTAAGGAAAGATTTCCATCTGAATATTCTATATCTGGATGGTTTAAGTGGACAGAAACACAAGTTAATGTTTGGCACAATCTTTTCAGAGTTTAAATTAAGCAACCATCGACTGATGTATATTTGGGTGATAGAACATTTGGACTTTGGCTTGGTCAAATAGATGGCGGTGTATTGCATTTTCCAACCTACACATACACAGACATGAATGGAAAAGGAAACTCAAATTATTATAAAAATATTAAGCACAATAATCGTCATTTCGAATGGTTTTATATCTATTTTGGATACTCCAAGACTTTAAGCAAATCATATGCTCTTGTAAGTTGGACAGATGGAGTTGAAGACTTAATTTACGAAACAGTTAATCATTATTATACACCAGAATTCTTTTTATTCATTGGCAGAGATAAATTTTTCCCTGGTCATAATGGTTAAATGGCGTATGTCTTTTTTGATATTGGAAATGGATCATATAAAACTAATAATGAAGTTATTGATACTACTGAATCATTTTTAAGGGGAAGAATAACTATTAAGAGAACATAAACAATTAAAACATAATCTATAAATAAATAAATTCCAATATAACCTGAACCAATTCAGAAGTAACCATAAACTGATAATTAATCTGATACTCCTATTCTTAATAGAGAACCAAAACAAGTAGAAAAATCAAAGAGTGATTATGATACTCCTTAAGATTAATAAAAAGTGATTGATCCACCATCTAAAGAGCAACCTGAAAATTAAAAACCTTAACAACCTTAACAGACAAATATGCCTTAAATTCCTATACCCCAAGTACCTTAGGTCTAAAAAGCATAAGACCCTGTAGCACAATAGTAGCCTACCCAACAATAACCTTCAGATGCAGCACCCAAAACTTAATAGCCACAAACATAATAACCATAAGTTTAGCCAATTTAATAGCCTTAAGCTTAACCAGATCAATAATCTTAAGTTTAGCCAAATTAATAAGTTTAGCCTGTTTAGCAAAATTAATAACCATAAGATTAATCAACTTAATAACCGAAAGTTTAGCCAAATTCTTAGCCTTAAATTTAACCTAATCAATAACCCTAAGGTTAATCATAACCTTAATAACCATAATTTTAGCCTGTTTAACCAAATCAATAGCCATAACCTTAAGGTTAACCAAATCAATAACCTTAAGTTTAACCTGATCAATAGCCACAAGCGATCCCAAATTAATAACCACAAGCTCAACAAATTAGACCATAAGATCAACAAACTGAAAAATAGGGTTAACCAAGTTAGTAAACTGATCCACTCAAACAGCCTTCTACTTAAGGAGGTTAATAACCCATAAAACCAGATATTCAACCAATATAATAAACATAGCCATTAAATGGACCAGTTTAATAACCTTAACCCCAACCTATACAACAACCAGGATAGATTCAGTAACCTGAACCATAACCTATCTAATAGCCATAACTCTAAACAAGTGATAAAAAAAATGATGCTTAGCCAATATAACCTAATGATCCCTAATAAAAACAGCCAGAGCAACCATAAACAGTTTCATAAATTCCTCAATAGCCTTAAAATCAACCAATTTAATAGCCAAATGATTAACAGAAAGACTAGCCTTAGTAAAAATAACCAGCGCAAGAGCCTTAACAAAACCCAACAACTTCTGAGCAACCACAAGACTTAGTCTGTAGTCCATTCTCACAAAAAGATGAACCAGATTATCAAATAATCGATCATAATAATTAAACTGAGGATGCCTTACCAACTATTGAAATGCCTGCATCAACCGAAGACCTTGCTAATTATGATCAAGATGACCCTATTCCATATAAAGAAGTTAAGATAATCCCAGGTTAGACTTTGGATGATGAATTAATTAATAATGAAGATTCAACAAAATCAATAGCCGATTAAGGCATTACTGTTACCACTAATCTTTAAGAATATGGCTACGGATATTGGTTTAGATTTCTCACTTATTACCCATAGTAACTTCTGAATGGTAAAAGTGATCCTTGGTATTTCATGACTCGTTTGACTAGAAACAAAAACTATGATAACATTAAAATGGGAGACAGAACCTTAGCCATTTGGTAAGGTGCAGGTTATTATCACTTCACAACTTATGATTTAGAAGGCTAAAGGCCAAATGTTTTGATGAATGTAGAATACCCCAATGATATTGAGGGTCTTTGGACTTATGTATATTACTCGTATAGCGTTGAGTAAGAACTTGCAGTTGCACATATTAAATTTGGAAAGCAAGACTTCAAAACAATTAAATTGAATGCTAAACATGCCCCATCAGTTTATCTAAGATTCATTCTTGGAGGTACAGATTAAGGAAGATATCCAGCATTTAATGGTATTTTCAAGAAAGTTACATTTGGAATAAAAACAGGAACATTTATACCAACGGCAGAATAGTTAATGATCAAAGCTGATCTACATTCAGTAATGTAAACAACAGAAGAGTTAAAGACATTCAAATTAATTGAAAATGAATTAATTAGAAATTAAGATACTAATTTTGAATTCAAAGCTATAAAAAATACAAAAACCTAATTCCCATCAGAATATTCTATAAGTGGTTGGTTTAAGTGGAGCCCCTCTCTAATTAATGATTGGCACAATCTCTTCAGAGTATAAATTAAGAAGCAATCAACTGATTCATATTTGGGAGATAGAACATTGTCTTGCTGGATGGGCAAAATATAAGGAGGTGTGTATCAATTTCCAACTTACACTTACACTAACATGATTGGAAATGGTAATCCAAATTTATATAAAAATATTCCTTTGCAAGGAAGAAATACCAAATGGCATTACATTTATTTCGGTTATAGTAAAATCACTTCACAAGCATATGCTTATGTAAAATGGACTGAATCAGAGGAAGAATTGAATTACGAAAATGTTAATCACTATTATGTTCAAAAACTCTACATATATATTGGAAAGGATATGTTCTACCCAGGTTTCAATGGAAAGTTGAATTATGTAGTTGTTAATTTTGGGCTTGGTGCCTTTAGAAACAAAAAGAAGTTTAATGATAATAATGATATCTTTAATTATGACATTGGAACTAAATAACTCTTCAAGGCAACTGAGGAAAGACAATTCAAACCTTTCATTAGATAAGAGAAGATTGTTGCAAGCACTGATTAATATGAGTAAGAAGAAATAGAAGAGCGAACTTTTACCGAGTATGGCTATGGATTTTGGATGAGATTTTTGACATTATACCCTGGAAAACTGTAAAATGGTATTGAATCAAAGTCCTATTTCATTTCCAGATTAACATGGAATAAAAATTATGGTGACACTAACTTAGGTGACAGGGCTTTAGGAGTTTGGTAGGGCAAAGGATTTTATCAGTTTTCAACATGTAATATTTTGACCAAGAATGGTGATTAATTCTAAAATATTAATTATCCTAATGACATTGAAGGAGTTTGGACATTCATTTACTATTCTTATGATAAAGAAGAAAGTAAGGCAGTAGGATTCGTAAGGTTTGGCACAGATAAAAATATTCAACAGATTACTCACCAAACAATCCATTCAGACATAAAATACTTGAAATTAATGGTTGGAGGTAATGATAATAAAAGATATTCTGGTTTCAATGGGCAATTCTAAAAAATATCATTCCAAACTCAAACAGGAGCATTCATTGACCAAGCTATAGTTTTAAAGTCTCAGTATCTTGAAATAAATGAACTTCAATTGCTTACAGTCAATGTAATCGATGGACAAGTTAACAGAAAGCAAGAAGATAAACCAACAGTTGTTGAAACTGAAAAGGTTCAAATAACTAAAGAATATGCTATTAGTGGTTGGTTTAAATGCGAGCATTCTGACAAAAAAATCCCTTCTCAAAACTTCTTTATAGTTAAAATTGGTTATCCTGAAAAGGTTATTGTTGATAACACCCTGTCAGCTTTTTTGAATGAATAAATGCTCTAATTTAGAACTTACACTTATGAAAATATGTAAGGAACAGTTAAGGATTAATCGAGAACAATTGAACACAAAAATAAACACTTTAGATGGTTTTTCATTTACTTTGGATATTAGAAGGAAAAGCAGACAGCCCATATTCATGTTCAATGGTAGGAAGAAATGGCACAATAAGGCTTTGCTAACACAAATCACTACTTAACAAATTAATTTTTCATTTATATTGGAGGGGATGATAAAACTCCAGGATTTATTGGATCTGTTTCTTAAATTAGATTCAACATTGGAGACGGAGCATTTAAATAAGTAACAGATTATAAAGATGCTAAAAATTCTTTTGGTTTTGATTTACAGACAGTTAAACAGGATATCAAATAATTCGATTTTGCAAACTCTAAAGAAAAAGAGATTATTACTACTTCCTCTGAAAATGAATCTAAATATGTAAAGGTGTTTAATAAGTAAGATTTAGAAGATGTGATTGAGTATGGATATGGATTTTGGATTCGATTCCTAAGAAATTTCCCAAATACTTTGATAAATGGATTGAAAGTTGATTGGAGCTTCATTAGTAGATTAAGTAAAAATAATGAGTTACAGGATATTACTTTGGGAGATAGAGCACTTGCTATATGGTTAGGAAAAGGATTTTATCATTTTACAACTTACAATGACAATAATGCCAATATTTTCAATAATGTCAATCATCCAGCTGATTTAGAAGGTTTATGGACATTTATTCACTATTCTCATAGTTTAAATAAATAACGAAGTGATGCTTTCATTATTTTTGGATCTGATAAACCAATTTAATCAACTCTACTCTGCACTCATACAGTACCTTAACTACTGAAATTTTATCTTGGTGGTAGCCAACTTTAATACAAAGGTTTTAATGGTTAGATAGCATCTGCTTATGTTGGAGTTAACAAGGGAATTTATGTAGATAGCATAAGTAAAGTGGAAGATATATTGAAAATAATCTCAAAACCCTTACCTTACAGAAGTGAATTAAAAGTGAATTCAGTTGTTGAAAGACTCCACAGATTCGAAGCAAATTCATAAGGTAAATAAATCACATTCGATGATCAATAATTTTCAGGTGAATATGCATGGAGTGGATGGTTTAAATGGTCTGGAACATACTAGAATTTATGGCATTTGGTCATTAGATTGTCAACTGTAGAAAATGCAGAAAATATGAGTAATTTGGGTGACAGAACACTTTGTCTCTGGATTGGGCAGTAAGCAGGTGGTATACTATATTTTTCAACTTACACGTATAATGATATCTACGGATCAGGAATTCCTAATTCTGTCTAGAATGTACAATATAGGGATGACTTGAATAAATGGCAATTTGTTTATTTTGGATACTCTAAACCCAGATCATTAGCATATGCAAAAGTTGAATTTGCAAGCAGAGGTGAAGAAATTAACTTCAGAGATCATCATCACTATTTACCAAATAAATTTTACCTTTCAGTTGGTAAAGACAAATACCATGATGCCTATTAAGGAAATATGGCTTTCTTAAAATTTGTTACTGGGGATGGAGCTTTCTACACTGGAGATTTTTAAGGCGTGAAAGATGATATTTTTGCCCATAAACTTGGGTCCATGGAACTATTAAAACCAAAATCAGTATTTGATGTAACAAAAGAATCCATAACAAAAATATTCTCATCTCCTTAAATCAATTAACAAGAACCCATTTTTTCAAAAATATATGATGTTGAAGACTTAGAGAATGTTTAAGAATATGGTTATGGATTCTGGTGCAGATTTTTGACTCACTATCCAACTCTTCTTTAAAATGGTCTGCAAGTAGATTGGTCCTTCATTTCACGTTTAACTAAAAACAAAGATAAAGGTGATTTAAATGTTGGTGATAGAACTCTTGCTATATGGCTTGGTAAGGGATTCTATCATTTTACTACTTACTCACATAAGTACGCTAATATTATATAAAACATTGACCATCCCTAAGACATTGAAGGATTATGGACTTTTGTATACTTTTCACATAACCTTTACAAGAAGGAGAGCGTAGCAATAATTAAGTTTGGCAATGATAAAATGTAATCCTAAACAATCCCAGCCATTCATCAGACCCCAACATTTTTATAGCTATTCATTGGAGGTAACAATCAAAAATATCCTGCATATAATGGACAATTTGCAGGCATTATCTTCTCTATATCTGAAGGAGTTTTCAAAACTGAAGAATCAGATATTGATAAAATGCTCCAAACACTCAGAAAACCAATCGATTTCACACTCAAATTACATACCAAGGAAATGATTGCTAAACCTAAATAAACATTTGCAGCTTAAGAAAATGTATTTGATGATATTCAATTGGTTGGAGAATACTCTTATAGTGGATGGTTTAAATGGAAAGCAGTTGGCGAACAATAACCATGGTATTTGATGGTAAGGTTGGCCATAATGAAAAGTACTAGCGATATCACACTTCTTGGAGATAGAACTTTAATGACATTTATGGGATAAGGATATCTTCATTTCACTACATACACAATGAAAAACATCAAAGGAGAAGGCACTCCAAATATCTGGCAAAACATCAACCATGATGGAGAACACATCTAATGGCATTATGTTTATTTTGGATACTCTAAAGCCTAAAAATTAGCCTTTGCTTAAGTGATTTTCGATGACAGACCAGAATCAGTCTCCTTTAAAGATACAAATCACTATTTACCAAGTCTCTTTGCTTTGACCATAGGAAAAGATAAATGGTTCAATGCATACAGTGGCGATATTGCTTATTTTAGATTCCATGCAGGTGAAGGGGCATTTTAAACATCAAACTTTGATAAGGATAAGAATGATATGTTTGCCTACAAAATTGGTAGCTTATAGGCAGTGAACCCTAATAAACCTCCTCCTGAAGAAATGCGTTCATAGGAGGTGCTAGATTCCTCAATTTCTGGAGAGCCAATATTTTCTTTTGAGATATCCAAAGAACTCTACGAATCTTCACTTACTACTACAACAAATAATGAAATACCAGTAATTACAGATGTTAAAACTGAAGTAGAAGAATTAAAAGAAAAATTAATTTCTTAAGAAAAAGAAAAATTCAAAGATGAATAAGGTGTTGGTATGGGAGAATAGCATTACTAATTTCCTGAAAGAATCAAATCAGATGAACCAGTTGACCCTCAGAAAGAAAAAGAAGTTGAAATATAACAGAGCAAAGTGGAATAAGTGAATAAATAACCTGAACATCCTCATTCTGACTGGTAGGGTCTTTCCAACTATGGATATGGATTCTATATGCGTTATTTAACAATGTATCCTCAACCAATGTAGGGTGGTAAAGTAGCACCTTTCTATTTTATTTCTCGTTTGACATGGAATCCTCAACCATAAGATATTTTAATGGGAGATAGAGTGCTAGCCATATTCCAAGGGTAGGGTGCATACAGTTTCCATACTTTGGACAAGCCATCAAATAACCCAAATCTCAGAACACTAATCCCATATGCCGATATTGAAGGAGTTTGGACTTTTGTCTATTTCAGCTATTCGAAAGATGAAAAAAAGGCAGTAGTTTTCTTAAAATATGATGATAACACAGAAATCATGAGAAGAGATATACCATGCTACCATGGAGAAGTTGAATACTTGAAATTATAAATTGGGGGAAAACAGACAATATATCCAGGATTCAATGGATAAATAGCAAATTATGCCTTTAAATATGGTACAAAGTCAGCATATGTTAATGATATTGATCTTTTCAAAAGAGTTCTTAAAAGTAGAGTTCCCCATCCTGGGCCTGATGATAACACACTCAAGCAGTTCAATGTTGCAGATTAAATTACTGCTTATAAAGGTGATGATACAACTGAAGATATTAAAGAATTGAGTGAATCACATTTTTAGAGTGAATATGCAGTTAGTGGATGGCTGAGATGGGATTAACCTATTGGATAACCCTTCTTTTCAGTGTTTCGATTGAGTGCAGTCAAAATGGAAGACAACACTGATTCTAAATTAGGAGACAGAGAACTTATGCTCTTCAAACACAATGTCTACTATTTGTTTTCTTCATATAATTATCAAAATCTTAATGGGGGTGGAGATACTAATATTAATTGGTAAGTAAATCATCAAGAACAAGAACAATTCTGGCATTTCTTCTATTTGGGGTATAAGAGAGAAACTAAACAACTTTATTATTATGTCTCCTTTATTGATGATGAATTCGATCAAAATTATAATAATATTCGACACTTTGTAGTCAATAAACATTATTTACAATTCGGCAGAGACTTCAAAAAGTTCTAAAACTCATTCAGAGGATTTACTGGATCAGCTACACATATTAAATTAAGTTACGGAAATGGTTCTTTCTAGAGAAAACCACTTAAGCAAGACATTGATGTATTTATGTTTGCAACAGGACATAAAGAACTGTTCTCTTCTTTAGAATTGCATACTTAGTAAAGTGAAAAAAATAAATTACTTGTTGGTGATGCTGCTAAATAAATTCCTGTTTTAGATATTGAATTGACAGATAACGTTAGAGGTTTAAATGAATATGGTTGGGCTCTTTGGTGTAGATGGTCAAGAACACTTAACAAACCTATACCCATTCGTGATGCTTGGTACTCAATTGCTAGATTAGTAAATAGAAAGAATCATTAAGACTTAGCTGTGGAAGGAGACAGAACCTTAGCATCTTGGGTTGGCATGGGATTCTATGTATTTAGTACATATTCTAAAGGAGTACTTTAAGTGGTAGATTCAATACCATATTAAAAATTAGAAGGATAATGGAACTTTATAGTATTTTCTTATTAAAAAAATGTTGCAAGAGCAAGTGTTCTATTTGGAAAAGAATAGCAAATAGTAGACAAAGAGTTTAAAGTCAAACATAACTTAATTAAAGATTATTTACGATTTTACGTTGGTGCTGAATTCTCCTACAAGGCCTTTAATGGACACTTTACAAATATTCAATTAAGATTAGGAATTGGAGCCCATTTAAGCAGAGAAGAAATACTAGTGATTGCAAGTGGTGAACTTCAATTACCAAGTGAAGCTAAATATGATCAAACTCGCAAAACTATAGAAATAGTTAAAGAAAGAGTGCCAGGGGGTGGCACAGGCAGAGAATTTGAGATAAAAGAGACAGAAGGAAAAGAAGAGTACTCAATTTCAGGTTGGGCTAAATGGATAGATATGCCATCAATAGGACCTTGGTATGTACTTTACAAAGTCACATATTATGACTATGGAGAACTCACAAATCCAAATATCCCTGGATCAAAAGTATTCTCATGTCATAAAGCTTATGGATTTTATCACTTCAATACATACACAGCTGATATGGAAAATGGAGGAATTTGGTCAATTGTCAAAAATGTAGATTATGATATGACACTTCACAGAAATTGGGTCTACTTTTATTAAGGTTATTCACACTCCAAATAGCAAGTGCATTTATATGTTAAATTCCCAGGACAAGAGGAGCATTTCACATTTACATCTATAAATCATTTTATTCCTTAAACATTTAGAGTACACTTTCTTCTTGATAGATGGAGTCCTGCATTTAATGGATATGTAGAAAATTGGTTTTTCAATGCTGGGTAAGGATCATATAAAGAAAATGGATATGGCATAGGAGAAAATGAACTCACTAACTTTGGATTTGGATTGCATAAATCTCCATAACCTAAGAACTTTAATTTTGATGATGTGTATCCTTGTTCATTCAATCAATAAAATGTTGGACAAGAAGTTGAATACAAAGATGACATTGATGGAATAGTTGAGTATGGATATGGTATGTGGACTCGATTTGCCTGGAACACTCCTATAAAAATGATTGATAAACCTGCAGCAATGGCCTTATCAAGACTAACAGTCAATCCTAATCATTAAGGTGATGCTGCTCTCCTTGGTGATAGAGCACTTGCCATATGGATTGGAGAAGGATTCTATCATTTCACAACTTCAACAAGAGATAATTACAATGTAGTAAGCAATTTACAATATGAACAAGGACTGGATGGTTAATGGAATTATATATGGTTTGGATATAAGAGAGTTAATTAATAATAAGGAATGGCTGCTGGATTTGTAGTTTATGATGGAATATTTGTTAGGCAAACAAATTTCGGAAATATCCTATAACAACCACTTAATGATTATTTGTATTTAGCAGTAGGTAGCTCTGGTAAACAATTGCTCAATCGATACTTCCAATTTAATGGACATATAGCAAGAGTCTCACTTATTCTTGGCTCAGGAGGATACGTCGATAAAGAAAGTGATCTTAGAAATATCTTGCCCCCAAAACCAGAATTTTTGAGAAATCTCAAATAATTTTCCAAATTGGTCTAAGATGAAGTAAAAATAATGAAAAGAGGCGAAACAGTACCTGCACCTGTGGAATTCGTAACAGAATTCGATGGTGCAATAGAATACTCTGTATCTATATGGTTTAAATGGACTAAAATTGATAGAGTCGCTTGGGAAAACATCTTCTCCTTATCCTATCATGAACCCCAATTTAGAGCTAATCATGCCAAACCTGGAGATAGAGTACTTTCCATGTTCTAATATGCTGATCACAGAATATTCTTCAGCACATATTCTACTCCTAAAACACATGATTAATTTGCTCAACTCTACACTGAATGCCCTGTTGATATTCCTTCATAATCTGAATGGGTTTACGGATATTATGGATATAGCAGGAATAAACTTGAAGTGCTTTCATATCTATAAACTAAAACTAATAAATGTCTAAAGAAGTTGCCATGTATGCATCGTGTGCCGAAATATATGGGACTCTATGTAGGTAAGGATGGTATTCACACTCCATATAATGGCAAATTTAGTAAACTTTATATTCTTGGCCATCTTGGATCTTATGTGGATAGTGCATTCGAAACATTTGAACCCTTTGCTGTTGGTGGAATAGCCATACAAAAGCCAGCCTATTTATGGAGCGAATCAAAAGAACCATTTGAAATTGCTTTTGATTAAAACAAAGTTATTGAACTCAAGCCTGAAGAAATTGATGAGCAGAGTAGCTACAGCATCGGAATGTGGACTAAATACTATACTGCAATCCCTAAACGTCTACTCTAAAAACCAGATTGGTTGCATATTGCTAGATTAACAATTAATAAGGATCATAAAAACTATTAAAATTTGGGAGACAGAACATTGTCACTCTTTTTAGGAAGAGGCTACTATGGATTCTTCACGTATAATGCATACAATAACAATGCAAATGTTGCCCAAACTATTCCATATGGTGCCCAATTAGAAGGAGTCTGGAATTTCCTCTATTTTTCATACAGTGCATAGTAACAAACAGCAACTGGTTTTGTTAAATTCTCAGATTCAGAGAAGAGAGTGCAATTTAGAGACTTGCAGCACAAACCAATTGATAATTATGCAAAATTAGTACTAGGCGCTGAGTTTCTATATAAAGGGTTTAATGGAATAATTGCAAACTTGTAAATTGGCTTCGGATAAAGATATTATGTTCCTGATGTTGATGGATTGAATAAAATTGTTGCAGAAATCTATAAAAGACCTCTAGATGCAGAAACTGTCAGCGTAAAATTACCTATACAAGAGGAACTTAAGGATAGAGAGTTTAATGCCCCACCTGACTATAAGGAAATCACTGATCAGAAAGGTGTAACAGAGTATGCCATGTATGGGTGGTTTAGGTATACGAGTGCAGCTCCAAAAACACCAAACAATTGCATCATGAGATTAACTAACAATGAATAAGCATACAGAGGAGAAATAAATAGCGTTGGAGATCGAACTCTATTAGTAATGCTATAACCAGGAGAGTATGTATTTGCTACCTACTCTATTGGTTTGGTGGATAGCGGGGCAATAATTAACATTAGAAAACCAACACCATATAAGAATTATCTTGGTCTGTGGACATACATCTATTTTGGATACAGCTTTGAGACAAAGAAAGCATCTGGTATCATAAAATATCCAAGTGAATATGCCCTCATACCCTGCACCAACGTAGTTCATATGGTTCCAAACTATTTACTGTTCTTTTTCGGAGGCGATGGTATGCTTGGAGGATGGCATGGATAAATGCAAAAAGTTAACCTCCTTTTTGGAAAGAACTCATTCGTAGACTCAACTAAAGGTAACTTTGAAGAAAGATTACCTAATTTACAGGGACCTGAATAGAAACCTATTGTTTGGGATGGAATTGATAATCAAATAATTGAGGTTCCTTTGCCGGATAAACCAGCCATAGATCTGATATTCAATAAAGACGTCACAGGATTTTCAGAATATGGATATGGATTATGGACAAGATGGTTAACTACAATCCCAAATAGAGTTGTTGAAAAGGCACCTTATCATCAATTGATAAGATTATGCAGTACCTAAAACTATGAAGATGCAATATCCCTTGGTAATCGAGTGCTAGCAGTTTGGGTTGGGAAGGGATTTTACCATTTCACAACTTACAATAAAATTGGCAATAAAGTATCCATCTCACAGAACATTGACTATGGAGACAACTTAGAGGGTCAATGGAATTACATATACTACTCATTTACTAGTAAAGGAGAGCAAAGAGCAGTAGCATTCACTTACTTCAGTGAGTTATAGGGAACAGCCATTTCACGAATCGAATTCCAAAATTTAGATCACATTCCCTTAAATGGATATGCCAGAGTTGTGGCAGTCAGCAAAGAATTCGGTTATTAACCCTTCAATGGAATGATCGCCGATCTACAAGTGCATTTAGGAAATGGATTTATTGGATCCAAAGAACAATTAATGAAAGAAGTATTGCAAATAAATCCGAAACCACCTATTGACATCAAATTAAAAACAACCTAGAATGTTATCTAAACTGAAACTCCCATAAATCCAGAGGAGAAAAAGCAAATGCAATCGAAATACGATCAATTTAAAGGTGTAATAGAATATGCTGTATCTGGATGGGTATAAGCCAAAGTGATGGGTTACACTGAAGCATACAAGAATGTCTTTAGATTGACTATCAATTAACCTGAATTATAAAGAGATAAACAATATGCAGGAGATAGAACATTGGCTCTCTTTTTGAGTAAAACTAAATATGCTTTCTCTACTTACACATATGGAAAATTAGACACAAATGATGATGATAGCAACGAGTATAATCGAGTTATCAATGCTGGCAACAGTATTGGAGAATGGGTATTTGTTTATTTTGGCTACAATTTGAAACTAAAACAAGCATTCGCTTTTACTCTATTTGAACATAACCAAGATAGTGCACTATTTAATAATATCAAGCATTTTGTTCCAAATCAATTCTGGTTTTATTTGACAAACGATGGATTCTACCCAATATTTGATGGAAACCTATTTGACATAAATCTTCACTTCGGGGAAGGCTCATACACAACAAAACCAAGATTGATCATCAACTAATGGCCTGTAGAGCCCCAGGTTGAACCAGAAGCAGTTTTTTCGGCTCTTCTTTCCAATTAGGGACTAAACTCTTTAAAGATTATTAGAGCAGAAAAAAAAGAAATTATTGAACCTAAGTCTGGAACTTTTGATTTGACAGGTCAACCAAGCAAGCCACAACCTTAGCCATTGTCAGCAAAAATCCCATAATCAGGAAATATTTAACCTATCTAGCCAAAATCAGGAGAAATGTCAATCACTCAGCAGCCCTAATCAGGAGAGGTTAAATGAAATGCATTATAATTTTCAGTAGCTTATAACTTTTATATTTATAATATAATATTGTAAAATTTTGCGTATTTCAATGTATGAATATATCAAATCATTTTTGTTCTGAAACTCCTGAGGCAGCTTCAGGTCCTTTTTCAGTTTGCCCAGATGCTGGTCCAGCTCCTTTTTCTGTAGTACCTGATTAAGGTCCTGCTGCTTGATCTACCTTTCCTGATTAAGGTCCTGCTGCTTGATCTACTTGTCCTGACATAGGTCCTGTTCCAGCCTCAAATTGGCCTGATAATGCTCCTTAACTTCTAAGTAATTTGATGGAACTTAATCCTTAATTACCAAGCAAGACTGAAAGTGGTCTATCAGATGGCACCTATTAAGTTGGCTCATATGGCCATGAAGAAATGGCAGTCTTTGGCTTGTTAGTGAATGCGCCATCTCCAAAACTAAGGTTCCAATTGAACATTGTTCCTTCAAATTGTTGATTGAAACTGTCTCCACCCAAATAGAACCAGAACTTATTTGGAACATAATGTTTGAGATCATTGTACTAGTTACCTTCTTCTCTGTTCACATAAAGAGCATAGGCATAAGCCTTCTTAACCTTAGAACTGTAAGCAAAGTACAAGAACACCCATTCTCCACCATTACCTCCAATCTTGGAAGGCCATTGAATATCATTTTGATTTTCTGCATTGTTGTCCAAACTTCCATAATCATAAGTAGAGAAAGTGAAAGTATCCTTCAAGAGGAAACAAGAAAGTGTTCTATCTCCTGCAACTGCCTTATCTTTTTAGAATGATGGATCATTAATTGTTAATCTGAAGATCATTCTAGTCAATTCATCAACTTATCCCTTCTTGGTCTGTACCCAACCAGAAACAGCATATTCCAAAACTCCTTAATATTAGTCATAAGTTGATTTGAGTGGAATCTTGTCATCACCCTTATTGACTGCTAATTGATCTTTAATTATATTTATGTCAGTACGAGTTGGTACAATTAATTATGGCTTAGGTTGAACTGCCAAAACATCTTTTAAGAATTATTCTTTTGATCCAACAAATCCTTAACCAAAGAAGATTCTCAATCCTTAAATCATACCATTAAAGGCAGGATATCCAAATTCATTGTTAGCTACAACAACTCTTGCAAATCCATTCAATGGGTTATGTGCAATATCCAATAATTCAACTCTTGCAACTGTCTGTCCTGACAATTCACCAAAGTGGACAAATCCAACAGCTCTTGGTTAATCTTATGCAGTGAATGAATAGTAGATATAATTCCAGTTTCCTTCCATGAAATCATCATAATTAGTATTGGCTGAAATAGATGCCTTATTTGTCTTCTTATCATAAGTAGTGAAGTGATAATATCCCTTTCCAGTCCATATTGCCAACACTCTATTACCCAAACTAACATTGTCTTCATATTTCTCAGTATTTGTTAAACGAATCAACTAATGGAATGGTGCCTTCTCAATCACTCTATCTGGTGTTGTCATCAACCATCTAGTCCACAATCCATAACCATACTCAGTAACTCCACCTACTTCTTCCTTGAAGGTCAAATCAAATGCAGGCTTATCCTTAATTGGAACAACTATTATTTCCTCCTTTTCTGGTTTCCAATCAGATTTCTTGGCTTACAATCCTAATAAGTTAGGTAATAGTGACTCAAAGTTTCCTTTTGATGGATCTACATAAGCACCCTTTCCAAATATTGCTCCAACTTTACGCATGGGTCCTTCCCATCCTCCTAATAAACCATCTGAACCTGCAAAAAGAGCCATGTACTTAGGTACCATATGTAAAACATTATCATATGGAACAACTGCTGTGCCACTGGGGAATTTTGCAATACCTGAAGCAACTCTTCTTGGCCAACTGTAACCAAACCATACGTATGTCCAAACTCCGAAATTATTACCCAATGGGGCTGGTTTTCTAATGTTAGCCACTTAACCATCATCAACAGTTCCAAGTGTATATGTGGAGAACACAACTTCATTTGGTTAATACATAATAAGTAGAGTTCTATCTCCAACTATACTGGCTTCCTTTCTATATGCTGCCTCATTGTTAGTCAATCTAAGGAAAACATTATTATCCTTCAACAATTTTGGACTTGAATATCTGAACCATCCGAAAATGGAATATTCAAGGGATTCCTTATAATCTTCAGCCCATTCTGTAATTTATGGTTTATCATCATTCTTCTTTGCCACTTCATCTTCCTGTATCTTCAATACAACTGGATCAGGATTTGAAATTTCTGGTTGAGGGAATGTAGTCTTAAGTAATGCTTCAAGTGATTCAACATCTGGCATATATCCTTGTCCTCCAAATAGCATTTACAATTATGCAAATTTACCATTAAATCCAGGGTATGAGAATTCTTTACCAATTACCAATTTACCATATCCTTCAACTGGTTTGTGAGTGATTTCTGGGAATGTTACTCTTCTAACTTCACCAGTATCTCCAAATTTAACATAACCAATAGCTTATTGTTTAGAACTGGCAAAACAGAAGTAAACAAAGTTCCAAGCTCCTTCCAATTTATCATCATATTTAACATCTTATGCCAAAGTTGGA
Organism: Paramecium caudatum; assembly: GCA_000715435.1. Lineage (NCBI taxonomy): Eukaryota > Ciliophora > Oligohymenophorea > Peniculida > Parameciidae > Paramecium > Paramecium caudatum. The sequence continues at coordinate 191,343 of JMSD01000050.1, forward strand.
CTATTGTTTGCCAAATTATATGTTCTGAATCCATAAAATCCTTTACCTAACCAGAGTGCAAGGGTTCTATCTCCAACTCTAGCCATATCTTAATGATCCTTATTCACTGTGAATCTAGCTACTGAGACCCATGCTGGTTTATCAAGCACTCTCTTTGGAATTGCTGTCAAATATCTACTCCAAAATCCAATAGCATAAGCTGAATGTCCATCGATTGCAGTACCATCTAATTCTACTGCAACATTTCCATCAAATGGTTGTTCAAATAAGTCTTTCTTTTCAGCCCATTTGTATGGTTTAGATTGAGCATTAAGGGCTCCTGCAATGTATGGGTCAAATGATAAAACATCCTTGTCACGATATGCACCTTCTCCAGCCATTAAGTAAACTTATTAGTACTTTCCATTGTATGGGGTGTGAATTCCATCCTTACCCAAATAAAGACCCAAATATCTTGGAACTCTATGTGATGCTGCTAATTTCTTTTCACATTCAGTTGTTCTTGTCTTATAGAAATTGTAAACATTTCCTGCTGTTCTACTATATGCATAATATGCATAAACCCAAGCAGTCTAATCAAGTACTGGAGTTTGACATTCAGAGTAGATTTATTAGAATGCATCATCAACATTTGGATTAGTATATGTACTGAAATATTGCTTGTGATCAGCATATTAGAACAATGAAAGTACTCTATCTCCTGGTCTAACATGATTTCCTCTAACATTTGGTTCATTGTAAGAGAGAGTATAAACATTCTCCCAAGTGACTCTTGGCAACACTGACCATTTAAACCAAATAGAAACTGATATTCAATTGCTCCAGCAAATTTGTCAGGGAACTCAACAGGTGCAACTGCAGCCTCTTCTCTCTTCATATCCTTTGCTTGTTCTTGGATCACTTCCTTAATTGCTTTCAATTCTGGAACCTTTGGAATTTCTGGCATGATTCTCTTTACATCCTCTGGCTTCTCTAAATATGCACCATCTCCTAATTGCAAAACAACATTTGAAATATGACCATTAAATGAATGATAATTCTTTAGCATCTTAGCACCTGAACTTCCAACACAGAAATACAAATAATCTTATAATGGTAAATGAGTGATATCAGCGAAATTTGTAGATCTTCCTGCATTTCCTCCAAACATAACATGTCCAATAACTTTACCTGTCTTTTCAAATTTCTTGTATCCAAAATAGATGTAATTCCAATATCCATCAAGTAAGTTATTGTAATTAACATTATTAACAACATTTATTGTAGTGAAATGATAGAATCCAGCTCCAATCCATATAGCCAATAATCTATCTCCAACTTGAGCATTATCACCTTAATAATCCTTTCTATATGTCAATCTAGACAATGCCATCCAAGCTGGCTTATCAACCAATTTTCTTTCACCATTCCATATGAAACGTGTCCACATTCCATAACCATATTCAGTAACTCCATTAATGTAATCATCTGTAATTTCAACATCTTTACCCAATGTTTAGTCAGTTGGTCCCCAATTATTTTACCACATATCTTAACTCTCCCAATTTTGAGGTTTAGCAATTGTTCTTCCTGCAAATCCAAAAGTAAATTCAGGAACCTCTCCTACATCATAATCTGAAACCTTATAAGCACCATCTCCAGCATTGAAATACCAAGCTTCTATGAATCCATTCCATCCTGCATAGAATTTATCCTTTCCAAATTCAACAAACAATTAAGTTGGAACAAAGTGATTGCATGGGATATCAGCATGAACATCCTTAGTTGGGAATTTAACATAAATGTGTACGTTTTACTTTTATCTACTATATCCTTAATAGAAATAGACCCAATTCTTATGCATAATTTCATCATATGGGATCACTCTTTCAATATTAGAAACTACAGCATTTCCTTAATCATTAGTATATGTTGTGAAATAGAAACTACCTTTAGCCTTCCACAATCCAAATGTTCTATCTGCTGGCTTACCCCAACCAGTATATCCTTCTTATAAAGTATATGGTTGTACTCTATACAATCTGTGCCAGTCTTCAATCTTTTCTGGATCAATCCATCTGGCCCAACCAGAAATAGAATATTAATCTTTAGCTCTTACAACATCTGGTGTGATTGTCACAACTGAAGTTGCATCGAATTTAACTTACACCTTCTCCTTAACTAGTTGAACACTCTTAGATCTTGTTTGAGTTACTCGAACTGAGTCTGGTAATTTCCAATCACCATTTAATTTAGACATAAGATCATCTTTTGTAGCAATATGAGATCCAACACCATATCTAAGAACAACATTCAACATATGACCATTGAAATTAAAGATCTATAATCTTCTATTACCTCCAGATTGGAATCTCAAGTAATCTGAAACCAAATCATGCTTAACATCAAATTTAAGTTCAACTAACTCTTTCTCATTAAGGAAAGCATATGCCTTTGCTACACCCTTTCGATAAGACATAGCAACAAAGTTCCATTCTCCATCTATGATTTTATGTGTAATTGATTATTCAACACTTGCCTAACCTTAAGTGTAAGTTGCAAAGTTGTAAGTTGGATGAATCATTTGACATAGCAATGTTCTATCACCTGGATTTGCATTATTAAAGTTCTTTCTTGTTGTTGATAATCTAGCAATCAAATGGAAATCTTTTCTCTCTGGCAAGTTAATTGGTTCGGATCTAGACCATCTTGTCCAAGCTGTCCAACTGTATTCATCTAAACCTTTAATACCATCCTTTGGATCTTCAAGTTCAATATTAATGAAAGCATCCTCGCTATCAAATCTACTTGGTATAGGTTTATCCTTCTCTGTTGCTAATTCAACCAAATCAATTGGCTTTCTGTATTTCTTTTCTCCATCAACAAAGAAGAATTAATCATTCTTTTTAGTAAATGGCTTCATTGTAAATGCACCATCTCCATAATTAAGTGTCACCAAACCTGCAGTACCAGTAAATCCTCTATATGATGGATACATTTTGTTAAAATCTTTACCAAATGATAAGTAATGCTTGTTGACAACTAAATGCTTTTATTTGTCAGTTATTTTTTCGAAATCTGATTCCTAGAATGAGAAATAAATGTATTTGATTTGCTTATCTCTTGAATAACCAACATAGAAGAAGTGCCATGAAAGATGTTGATCAGCATGTGGTGTATCAACTGCAAATGTCCATGGTCCTCCTGGAGCATAGTTATAAGTATGTAATCTATAGAAGTTTTCATGCTTGAAAAGATCAATATCGCAATCTCCGAAACGATTACTCTCCATTACTGCTGCTGGATACAAACTCAATCTGAATACATTGTACCAAGGTGCACCAATTGCTGGTTTATCCCATCTTAACCATCCTGAAATTGAATATTCAGTTGCAAACTTACTCAATTCAATTGGAATTTCTTTAGTAACTTCTTCCTGACTATCTCCTTTGTATGTCTTATCTCCCTCAGTAACCTTGAATTATTTAAATGTCTTATCATCTTCAGGTGGGTGTGGTATTCTATTCAATAAGTACTTCTTCTTTGATTCATAGTTTCTCACAAAAGCACTTGGACCTAACTTCACTGCATAATTTGCAAATTAACCATTGAATCTTGGATAGAAGTGAGGTGGTGCTGATCCCAAAGTGAATTTCAAATAATTTACTTTACCATGATTGCATTTCAATGGAAGATGGAATACTTCATCATTTCCATCAAATTTCAATATACCAACTGCCAATTAATCTTCCAATGAATAACTGAAATAAAGGAATGTCCAAACACCTTCTCTTTCTGCAACTGGAATTCTACCCAAAAGATTTGGATCTCCTGGCAAGTTATTTGTAACAAATAGAATAGCTGCTTATTCCTACCAAGTTGCTAATAATCTATCTCCCATTCTAATATTTCCTTCATCTGTATTCCAGGATAATCTTGACATCATGTACCATGGTTCTGGTCTACCATCTCTCATTTATACTGGATATTGTTCAAAGTGTCTGAAATAGAATCCATAACCATATTCAGTAATTCCTTCTAAGTCTGCCTTCTTGAATTCTTATTAATAAACTGGTTTATCTTGATTGAATGCTGAATCCAATACTTCCTAATTCCTCAATGGATCAACTTCAGGTTCCTTCTCCTTGACATTATTTGCTCCCAATTTGTAACCAAATATATCTTAAGCATTATCTGCATAAGTCTTTGGATCAAATGCTCCGTCTCCTCCATTTAATCTGAAGTAAGCAACATTACCACTATAAGATGCATAATTCTTATCCTTTGCCAAATAAAGTGAGAATTTATTTGGTAAGTATTATTAGGTATTTTCATATTTCAATTCAGCTTATCTATCCTTAAATTCAACTTTAGAATGAGCTAATTTCTTAGCCTTTGAATATCCAAAGTAAATGAAATGCCATTTAGTGTAATCAGTTTCATATGGCATATTCTACCATTAATTCACATTACCACCACCAACAATATTAGCATATGAGTAACAAGTAAAGTGGAAGTATCCCTAACCAACCCATGCATTAAGTGTTCTATCTCCTAAGAACGATGCATCTTCAGAAGCTTATAAGATTGACAATCTAACCATCAAATGCCATGCCTATTGCACTGTTGGAGTCCATTTGAACCAACCAGACCAAGCATATTCACCAACCAAAGCATAATCTGTAATGACCTATTCATTAAGAACAGTGTCCTTATCAAAATATTTAGCCGCTTCAATAATATTCTTAGTTGTTAATTTAGTATTAAATTGATCTGGTTTCTTAAGATCCTTCATGAATTCTGTAAGCTCTGCTTCTTCCTTCATGAAAATACCATCTCCTACAGAGAAAATAATATTTGCAAATTGTCCATTAAAGGCAGGGTAGTTCATATTCATACCTCCCAAATAGAATTACAAGAAATTAGGTGGAACATGCTCTGCTTAATGCACGATACGTTGTAACTTTTCACCATTGTGCAAGAATCCTATTGACTATTTACTAGATAAACTGTGAGCATAATGCATGTAGTACCAAACACCTTCAATGTCTGCAGGGTTTTAAATGTTTTAAACCAAATTTGGATTGCCACCACTGTAACTAGTAAAGTGATAGAAGTTTCCATTATTTAACCATACAGCCAATACTCTGTCACCAACTCCATTATCTGCCAATTATTGATTCTTTGTCAATCTTGCAACGAAAGACCATGGAACTCCAGTAAGACCTGATTTCAATTAAATTGGATAATGAGACAAGAATCTCAACCAAAATCCAAAACCATATTCATTAATATCATCAAGATCTGAACCAATTAGTTTCTTTGTGTATATTGGGTCCTTTTCATTTTAAGGTGAATCAATTACTGTTTTCTATTAATCTTTGTTAATATCAAACTTAGGAGAAGGCTTAACATAATCTTTCTTTCCAATATTGTATCCGAAAATATCATTTTTAACTTTATCATGGCCATTTGTCTTATAAGCTCCATCTCCTGCATTAAATCTTAGGTAAGAAATTAATCCAATGAAATTACTTGCAAACTTTTCCTTGCCTGCATAGAGTGAGAATTTGCTTGGATAAAAGTGTTTATGATCTTTGAATGTAAATTCTTCAGTTCTTCCCTTGAATTCAACTCTATAATATGCTGCTTTCTCAACCAAAGAATATCCAAAGTAAACATAGTACCATCTCACAAGATCATTTCCATATTTAATTCTGCTCCAACTATCAGCATTACCTCCTCCAACCATATTTGCATAATTGTAAGTTGAGAATTGAATTACTCCTCCTTCAACAACTCCAATCCAATGAGCAAGGGTTCTATCTCCTAAAACTTGTAAATTTTCTGGGTTTTAGAAGATACTTAATCTTACTGCTGAATACCATCCACCAGCTGTAGGTGCTGCATCCCATTTGAACCATCCTGACCAAGCATACTCTGATACAAGTGCTGTACCCTCTGCTAAGGGAATTTCCTTTAATTCTGATTTGTCAGTAAATTACTAATCTTTAGGAGTCACTTCAACAGTCTTCAAATCGTAATTGTATTAAGCTGGTTATTTGATTGCTGCAAGATGTTTATTAAAGACAGCCTCATCTTCTATAAATATTCCTTTACTAGCTGATACCATAACATCACTAAATTATCCATTATATGATTAATAAGCATCCTTTCCTCCTAAGAAGAATTACAAGAATGTTGGTGGAACATGTTAAGCACTGAATACTAATTTGACTGGTTTCTCATCTCCGAATTTCAAAAATGCTACACTCTATTTCTTGTCCAATGCATGTGAAAAATGAATATATGTCCAAACACCCTCAAAGTCTGGTTTAACTGGAATATTTTGAATTGTATTGGGATTAGCTGCACTGTAGGTAGTGAAATGATAGAAATTATTTCTGTTCATGAAAATGGCTAATGTTCTATCACCTAATCCAATGTCTCCCCATTTCTAATTCTTTGACAATCTAGCAACAAAGTTCCATTCTCCCTAAAATCCTCCTCTTTATGCAACTGGATATTACATTAAATATCTCAACCAGAATCCATAACCATACTCTTCTGTTGCTTCAACTTCCTCACTTGGAAGTACTTTTGCTGCTGTAGGTTTCTCTTAACCTGCAGCACTTACTAATAGATTTTGATCTCTGTCCTTTGAAGCATCAAATGGTTTAGTCTTACTTTAAACAAATGGAGCACCAAATCCAAAGAAATCTTAAGCATGAGTGAAATCATCACCCTTTCTGAATGATCCAGCTCCGAGATTAAAGTTAATTGCTCCAATCTAACCATTAAATCCATTGAGTGCATCTTTGCCAATATAAACATAGAATCTTGGAACAAAGTAATGATTAACCTTATCCCATGATTGAGTTTCTGCTCCGCTATAATATTTCACATAAGCATAAGATAGTCTATCAATTCTACTATAACCATGATAAAGGAAGAACCATCTCAAATGTCTATCCTTGTGTTCTGCTTATTTCCATAGATTGTTATTACCAGCTCCATTCATGTTATTGTATGTATATGTACTTTAATGAACATTTCCAAATCCAATCCAACCAGCTAAAGTTCTATCTCCCATTACTGCAGTATCAGTTGGTTCCTTCTTCAAAAGAACTCTATACAAGTTCTACCATTGATTTGCTGGAGTTCCTTCAATCCATTTATACCATCCACTTACAGAATACTCTAATTAGAATCTCTGTTTTTCCTCTCCAAAATCTCTTGTGAAGAAATCATCCTCTGGTTTTCTTGTGATTGGATCCTTTATCAATAGATAATTTTATGGTGTAGTATCCAATTTAGGATAGGTGTTCTTGCCTGTGTATGTGTTTAGAGCATCCATGTTGTCAACATAAGCTCCAATATTAGTGGAGAATGTGATTTAAGTAAACAAACCATTAAATCCTGGATAACGTTTGTCATCATTACCTCCTACCAAGAATCTCAAATACTTAGTTAATGGTTGATTTGTAGCATGAGTAATTTATTTGAATGCATCATCTCCAAACTTAATGAAACCTTGAGCCTTGCCTTCTTCTGCACTGTATGAATAATACACATATGTCCACAATCCTTCAATATCTTCTGGGAAATTAACATTCTAAATCATATTTGGATTGTTGCTGACTGCATTAGCAGCAGTGAAGTGATAGAATCCTTATCCTTACCAGATTGCCAACATTCTGTCTCCCATTCTTATATTGTCATACTTTTCTTAATTTGCTAGACGAGCAACAAAGTACCATGCTTCATTCTTACCATTTGGTAATCTTACTGGATGAACAGTAAGGAATCTCAACCAGAATCCATAACCATATTCCTCAAATGGATTCTCAGAAGTTGCGGCCTTATCATAAATTGGTTTATCTTAATTGAAAGCATTCTCTTTGGGATTAGGATCAGCATCTGCTGGTGTAAATCCAACATTTGGTTTCTTGAGCTTGTCAACACCTGCTCCAATTCCGAAAGCATCATTTGGATGAGTGAAATCTTTAGCATTTCTGAAAGCACCTTTTCCAACATTAAAGTTAACATAAGCAAGTTTACCATTCCATCCTGGGAAGAATTTATCTCTACCCACAAATACTTAGAAGTTTGGTGCATAATAGTGATTGATGTTATCATAATTGAGGAAATCATCATCAGATTGCCATTTAATGTAAGAATAAGCCTTAGTTTATGGTTTTGAGTATCCAAAGTACACAAAGAACCATTTAGTATGTCTATCTTTGTGAGCAATATTCTTCCAAACATTAGTGTTACCACCTCCATTCATGTTTGCATAAGTATATGTTGGTAAGTGAATAATACCACCTTCTTAAGTACCAATCCAAGCAGCAAATGTTCTGTCTCCCAAGAATTAATCACTTGGCTTAACATTAAGTGAAACTCTGAAAATGTTCTACCAAACATCTTGTGGTGCTGGTTACCATTTGAACCATCCACTGATTGCATATTCAAGTGGGAATTTCTCATTATCTTTACCAATTGCTTAGAAAAGTGGATCGTTGGTCTTTTCTCTGTATTATTCATCAACAACAAGTTTATATGTTGCCAAATCTACTTATCCAACTGCTGGATTGTCCAATTTATTGATAACTCCCTTCAATTAATCTAATGTATCAATGAACACTCCTTTTGCTGCATCAAATGTAACTTAAGTAAAGATACCATTAAATGCTGGATATCTTTTAGCATCAGTACCACCCAAAGTGAATCTAACATATTTAGTATCTGGATGAGTAACATCATGTCTGATTGATTTAACTTCACCATCAGCTCCATATTTTATGAATCCAACTGCTCTTGATTTAGCTTCACTGTATGAATAGTACACATAAGTCCATAAACCTTCAATATCGACTGGATAATCAATATTTTGAATGACATTTACATTATTGTTTACTGCATTACAAGTGGTGAAGTGGTAGAATCCTTATCCTTACCAAATAGCTAACATTCTATCTCCCATTCTAACATTATCATATGCTTCTTAATTAGCTAAACGAGCAACAAAGTACCATGCTTCATTCTTTCCACTGAATAATCTATCTGGATATGCTGATAAGAATCTCATCCAAAATCCATAACCATATTCTTCTAAGTTATTATCTGCCTTGACATTTTAATCCAAAACTGGTTTTTCTCTAGTTGATGGACTGTCCAATACATCCTTATTCACCTAACCTGGCTTAACTTCGGTTTGAGTGTCGAATAATTTCTTTTATCCAACATTGAATTTGAAAATATCTTAAGGATGATCAAAATTAGTATTCTTAACATATGCACCATCTCCTGCATTGAAATTAACATATGCCAATCTACCATTTATTCCTGGGAATGATTCATCTCTTCCTACCCAAACTTAGAATTCTGGAACCAAATAGTGATAAATCTTATCATATGATAGAGTATCTTCAGAATCACTCCACTTAACATAAATGTTAGTTGTGGCCTGTACCTTTGAATATCCATAGTAAACATAGAACCATTCATTAATTCTATTCTTGTGAACTATATTCTTATAGAAATTAGTGTTTCCTGCACCATTCATGTTTGAGTATGTGTAGGTTGGGAAATGAAGAATTCCTCCTTCTGGAGTTCCAATCCAACATGTGAGTGTTCTATCTCCTAAAACTGCATCTGTTACTGGAGCCTTCTTAATCTGAACTCTGAAAACATTGTGCCAAGGTCCTTAAGCTGTTGGCTTCCATCTGTACCATCCACTAATTGCATATTCTAATGGGAATCTATTATTTGCACCAATTGATTGAACTGCAGTAGGCTTTTCATCCTTATCTCTAGTCACTTGATCCTTTACTAATTCACTAGTTTACAATGGCACAACAACACTTGGTGCCTAATTCTTAACTAAGTAGACATTTAATTTGTCAACATCTGATACAAAAGCATTATCAGTTGAAAATGTGACTGAAGTGAAGAGACCATTGAATCCTGGGTATCTCTTAGCATCATTACCACCAAGAATAAATCTCAAATACTTTGTCAATGGATGAGTTGTCTCATGAACTATTCTCTAAAAGTCTTGACTTCCATACTTTATGAAACCAACTGCTTTGTTTTGCTCTGCATTGTATGAATAGTAGATGTATGTCCATAAACCTTCAATATCATCTGGGAAATTGTTATTTTGAATCATGTTAACATTATTGGTAGCCTGATTGCAAGTAGTAAAGTGATAGAATCCCTATCCTTACCATATTGCTAATGTTCTGTCACCCATTCTAATATTATCATATGGGTTTTAATTTGTGAGTCTGGAGACAAAGTACCAAGCTTAATTCTTTCCATTGGGTTATTGTTCTGGATATTTAGATAAAAATCTGAGCCAGAATCCATAACCATATTATTCATATGGTTTATCTGAAGAAACCTCCTTGTCAACAACTGGCTTATCTTAACCTGCAGCATTCTCAAAAACTGTCTTATCAGCATCTGCTGGCTTAAATTCATCTGCTGGTTTCTTGACAAACTTGTCTGTACCACTTTGGAATCCAAAAATATCCTTTGGATGAGTGTAATCAGATGGCTTTCTGAATGCTCCCTTACCAAGATTGAAGTTTGCTTCACCAACTTTACCATTAAATCCTGGGAAGTGTTCATCTCTTCCGAAGAAGACATAGAATTGAGTTGCCCAATAATGATTTACTTTCTCATATGACAATTGATCCTCTCCATCTGTCCATTTAATGTAAGAAACTGCTAATTGTTAATCCTTTGAATAACCAAAGTAAACAAAGAACCAACTTGTGTATCTGTTCTTATGGGGAATGTTCTTCCATATATTAACATTTCCTCCTCCAACCATATTTGCATATGAATATGTGGGTAAATGAATAATACCACCTTCCTATGTACCAACCCATGCAGCAAATGTTCTATCTCCCAAAACATTATCAGTACTTGGAGTTTTGATTTAAACTCTAAACATGTTGTGCCAAGGAGCCTAAGCCATTGGTTACCACTTGAACCATCCACTAATGGCATACTCTGCTGGGAATCTCTCTGTTTCCTTACCAATAACCTTATTAATTGGTTTATCTTCTGAAACTCTAGTAAGACTGTCCTATAATATTTGATAGTTAGCTAAATCTGAGAATCCTTGTGCTGGTTTTGTCAATTTACTAATGAATCCTTTGAGTTAATCTGCAGTATCAATGAATGTTCCCTCCTTTGTTCCAAATGTCACTTAAGTAAACACACCATTAAATCCAGGATATCTACCATCATCATTACCTCCCAAAACGAATCTCACATACTTAGTCTCTGGATGGTTGACATCATGTCTAATTGATTGAATATCATCATTTCCAAACTTAATATGACCAACTGCTCTATTCTTATCATCACTGTATGAATAATAAACATAAGTCCACAATCCTTCAATATCTTCAGGATAATTAATATTCTTAATGTAATTTGGATTGTTATCAACTTTGTTACATGTTGTGAAATGATAGAAACCTTATCCTTACCAAATTGCTAATGTTCTGTCACCCATTCTAATATTATCATACTTTTCTTAGTTAGCTAAACGAGCCATGAAATACCAAGGGGCATTCTTTCCATTAGGTAATCTAACTGGATAGTTGTGTAAAAATCTAAACCAAAATCCATAACCATACTCTTCAAGTTCTCTTTCAGCTGGTGCTGCCTTATCAACAACTGGATTCTTTTGCTCAAATCCATTGCTCAATTAATCAGTAACAACACTTCCAGGCTCAATCTTTGCTTCTGGCTTATTCACCAATGTATCTAATCCTTGTTTATATCCAAAAGCATCTTGTGGGTGTGCGAAATTTGGATCTTTGAGGAATGCTCCATCTCCAAGATTAAATTTAACATAACCAATTTTACCACTGTGTCCTGGGAATTGTTTATCTCTTCCAACAAATACATAAAACTCTGGAGTTAAGAAGTGTCTAGCATTCTCATAAGTCAAACTGTCCTCTGATTATGCCCATTTAACGTATACTTAAGCTTTAGCTTATGTTCTTGAATATCCATAGTATACAAAGAACCATTCAGTATGTCTATTTTTGTGTACAATGTTCTTGTAGTAATTTGCATTACCACCTCCAACCATATTCTCATAAGTGTATGTTGGGAAATGCAATATTCCACCTTCTGGTGTTCCAACCCATAATGTGAGTGTTCTGTCTCCCAAGAAGTTATCAGTTGAGGGTTTCTTGATTTAAACTCTGAAAAGGTTATGCCATGGTCCCTATGCTGTAGGTTTCCACTTGAACCATCCACTGATTGAATACTCTTATGGGAACTTTTAATCTCCTCCACCAACTGTAGCCTCCTTACTTGGATCATTTTCTACACTTCTGCTTACTTATTCAACTAAACCAACTGTTGTTAGTTATTATAATCCAACAGCAGGAACACCAATCTTTGTAACAAATTGCTTGAAATCATCAACAGTCTTAATGTAATTCTAGTCAAATGAAACAGATGTGAATTGACCATTAAAACCTGGATATCTTGCATCATCTGTACCACCCAATACAAATCTCACATATTTAGTATCCTTATGTTATGTTGAATGAGTAACTGTCTTTGGTTCAGTGTTACCATATTAAATGAATGCAACTGCTTATTTATCAGCTCTATTGTATGAATAGTATACAAAAGTCCATAATCCTTCAATATCTGCAGGATAATCAATATTTTAAATCATGTTAGTATTACCTGTGACTATGTTACATGTTGTGAAGTGATAGAATCCTTGTCCCTACCAAATTGCCAAAGTTCTGTCACCCATAGCAATATTATCATATTTTTCATTCCATGTCAATCTAGACACGAAATACCATGCTTAATTCTTTCCTTACAATAATCTTTCAGGATAAACTGTCAAGTATCTCATCCAAAATCCATAACCATATGATTGTAACTCCTTTTCATCTTTAATTTCTCTGTTTGCAACTGGATCCTTGGTGCTTGTTGCACTATCAAGTACTTTAGTGTCTGGTTTAACTTCAGGTTTTGGTTTAGGAGCATCCTTGTGATATGCATCAACTCCAGCTTAGAATCCGAATGGATCTTTAGGTAAACCAAAGTTCTTGTCTCCAACAAAGGCACCTTCTCCAATGGTGAATTTAGCTTATGCAATATTTCCATTGAATCCTGGGAAGTGATTATCTCTACCAGTGAAAATGTAGAATTTTGGTGCAAAGTAATGTCTAGCATCTGGATATTCGAGGGTATCTTCTGATTGTGTCCACTTAACATATACTTATGCCTTATTCTACTCCTTAGAGTAACCAAAGTAAACAAAGTGCCATTCAGTATGTCTTCCCTTATGAGCAATATTCTTCCAATAGTTAGAGTTACCTCCTCCTACCATGTTAGTGTATGTATAAGTTGGGAAATGATAAATACCTCCTTCTGAAGTACCAACCCATGCTGAGAGAGTTCTATCTCCTAAAACATTATCTGTTGATGGTGTCTTGATTTAAACTCTGAAAATGTTGTGCCAAGCCTCTTATGGAATTGCACCCCATCTGAACCAACCACTAAATGCATATTAATGTGGCAATCTCTTATCTTCAACTTCATTAACTTATGGTTCTTTCTTAGGATCTCTTGATGTTTCCTTGTCAATTAATGTTGTTGTGGCCAAATCTACCAACTTGAAACTTGGCTTTGGTCCTTAACTGTCCAATAATTTGTTAACACTTGGTACAGAGTTCAAGTAGGCTCCAACCTTGTTATTGAAATAAACATTAGTAAAGAGACCATTGAATGCAGGATATCTTTTATCATCAGTACCTCCCAAAATGAAACGAACTTGCTTAGCAGCTGGATGTGTGACTTAATGTGTAACTTAAGTGAAATCTCCATCACCAAACTTAATAAATGCAATGGCATTGTTCTCCTTTGTACTGTATGAATAGTAAATATAGGTCCATACTCCTTCAATATCAGCTGGATGATCAACATTCTTAATAACATTTGCATTATTACTCTTCTAATCACAAGTAGTGAAGTGATAGAATCCTTATCCTTACCAAATAGCCAATGCTCTATCTCCCATTCTGACATTATCATATTGAATATTTGTTGTCAATCTTGAAACGAAATACCATGGTTGATTCTTACCATTAGGAAGTCTCTCTGGGTATACTGTAAGGAATCTTAACCAATATCCATAACCATATTCAACTAAATTTTAATCTCCAGCAACAGTCTACTTGTCAACCTTTGGAGCATCTTCACTTGTCTTACTTGCATGTACTTGTTTATCAGCTTCTGGTTGAGCCTCAGGTTTAACTGGTTCAACAGGTTTAGTAATTGCCTTAGCTCCCTATGTGAAACCAAATTTATCAGCATCATCAGTGAAATCATTTCCTGTCTTGAAACTACCCTTTCCAATATTGAAATTCACATATCCAAGTTTTCCATTCCATCCAGGGAAGTTAGGGTCTTTACCCAAATAAAGGAAGAACTTTGGTGCCAAATAATGATTAATTTTAGCGAAAGTAAGTGTTTCTTCACTATCCTTGAATTTTAAGAATGCATATCCCTTTTACTCCTTCTTAGAGTATCCATAATACAAGAAGAACCATTCCTAATGTCTGTCTTTATGGTTAACATTTTGAATGATGTTGGGATTTCCATCACCATTCATATTATTGTAACTGTAAGTTGTATGATGTAAAATTCCTCCAGCTTAAGTACCTAACCAAACTGCAAGGGTTCTGTCACCCAAGAATCTATCTGAAAATGGTGAATTTATAGAAACTCTGAAAATGTTGTGCCAAACTTACTATCCTTGTAATTAGTCCCACTTAAACCATCCACTAATAGCATATTCTTATGGCAATTTAGTCTAATCATCACCAGCTGTTTCTGAAATGTGTGCAACAGTTGGAGCTCTCTCAATTTAATCAGCAACTAATTTCTTATTGGCTAATGGTGTATCAACATCTGGAACAATACCAATTCTTGGTTTCACATTATCAATGGAATCTATGAATGCTCCCTTCTCGTGAGAATAGGAAACCTTAGTGAAAACACCATTGAATGCTGGATATCTATTATTGTCCATGCCTCCCAAAAGGAATCTAACTTATCTAGTTTCAGGATGAACAACTTAATGAGTAATTGTCTTAACTTCATCATTTCCATATTTAATGAAAGCTACTGCCTTCTTTTAAGGAGCACTATAAGAATAGTAAATGTATGTCCAAACTCCTTCAATATCATTTGGATAAACGATATTTTAAATAACATTAACTGCACCATTTTGTTGATTGCATGTTGTGAAATGATAGAATCCTTATCCTTACCAAATTGCCAATGCTCTATCTCCCATTCTGACATTATCATATTGAACATTAGTTGTCAATCTTGATACGAAATACCATGGTTGATTCTTTCCTTAAATAAGTCTAGCAGGATATGCAGTCAAGAATCTTGCCCAAAATCCATAACCATACTCAACTAATACATCATTGCCTGTTAGAGTTTTGTCAACATTT
Organism: Paramecium caudatum; assembly: GCA_000715435.1. Lineage (NCBI taxonomy): Eukaryota > Ciliophora > Oligohymenophorea > Peniculida > Parameciidae > Paramecium > Paramecium caudatum. Next base: position 206,849 of record JMSD01000050.1, read on the forward strand.
GGAGCATTGTTATTGAATTTACTTGCATATTCATTCTTATCATCTACAACTGGTTTAGTTGGTTCTCCCTTTGGTACTAATTATGATCCCTTATCAAATTTGAAAGCATCTGTTGGATGTTTGAAATCATTACCCTTCTTAAATGAACCTTCACCAGCATTGAATGCAGTATTAGCAATTCTTCCACTGAATCCTGGGAATTGAACATCTTTACCCAAGAACACAAAGTATTTATTAGCAAAGTAATGATTGATATCCTTGAATTCTAAGTTATCTTCACTATCTCTCCATTTGATGTAAGCATATGCTTATTTATCATTCTTAGAGTATCCCAAATAAACAAAGAACCATTCATTATGTCTATTCTTGTGATTTATGTTTTGTGGTAAGTTGTTTGATCCAGCACCATTCATATTTTTATATGTATAAGTTGTCAAGTGAATGATACCTCCTGCCCCTGTTCCTACCCAAGCAGCAAGAGTTCTATCTCCTAGGTCTCTGTCCAAAGATGGTTAACTGATTTAAACTCTGAAAATGTTGTGCCAAACTTATTAATTTGCTGGTTACTCCCACTTGAACCAACCAGAAATGGCATACTCCTTAGGGAATGGAACTTCAACAGTTTAAGTAACTGCTGGTGTTTCTGGTTTTCTTTAAAGTTGAGATTCAATCAATGGGGTTGTATTGAGAACAACCTTTGAAGCCAATGGATTTGGTTATTTAGCCAAAAATGCCTTGAATGCATCTTAGGTTCCAATGTAAGCTCCTGGGGATGCTGAGTGTACAACTGATTAGAATTAACCATTGAATGCAGGATATCTATTTTGATCCTTACCTCCCAATACAAACTTAACATAAGTATTGTCTGGGTGAGTAACTTAATGAGTAAGATCAATTGGATCTGTAGCTCCATATTATATGAATGCAACTGCCTTCTTTTCTTATTTGCTGTATGAATAATAAACATATGTCCACAAACCTTCAATATCAGCTGGATAGTTGATATTCTTATTCACATTCACTTATCCTGGAACACTGCAAGTTGTGAAATGATAGAATCCCTATCCCTACCAGATAGCTAATGTTCTATCTCCCATTCCAACATTATCATAATTTGGTTTGTTTGCCAATCTTGCAACAAAATACCATGGGGCATTCTTTCCATTTGGAAGTTTGGTAGGATAAGCTGTAAGGAATCTCATCCAAAATCCATAACCATACTCTTATAGTGGAGCTTCTGATTTGTACTCTTATGTAACCTTTGGTGCATTGTCATTGACTGCATTTGGGATTTGCTTTTCTCCAGTTTCCTTGTCAACAACTGGTTAAACTTTCTTTGTATCAGGTTTCTTAAGAATGTTGGCTTCTCCCTTTTGTAAACCGAAAATGTCATTTGGATGTTTGAAGTCTGGAACTTTTCTAAATGTACCATCTCCCAAATTAAAATTCACATATCCCAATTTACCATTGAGTCCTGGGAAATGCATATCTTTTCCAACAAAAGTGTAGAATTTAGGTGCATAATAATGGTTGACATTATTGTATTCTAATGTTTCAATTCCTGAAGCAAATCTAACTCCCACGAAAGCTTTTTGTTAATTCTTAGAGTATCCAAAGTACACGAAAAACCAATCAAAGATTCTGTTCTTATGTTGTATGTTGCTCACCATATTGGGATTACCAGCACCATTCATATTTGTGTATGTGTATGTTGGGAAATGTAAGATACCTCCTTAAGCTGTACCAATCCATGCAGATAGTGTTCTATCTCCCAAAAATCTATCAGTTGAAGGTTTCTTGATTTAAACTCTGAAAACATTGTGCCATACTTATTGTTGTGTCTATTCCCATTTGAACCATCCACTTATGGCATATTCATGAGGGAACATCTCTTATCCTCCTCCAATTTCATCATAATCTGGAATATCTGTTGGTTTTCTTGATACAACATCACTAACTAATTCATGATTGTAGAATTAATCTAAATCTTATTTAGGGATTATTGTTCTCTTCAATTAATCAGAGAAGTCTTCTACAGTATCCAAAAATACACCTGGTCTTGTGCTGAATGTAACTTAACTGAATAAACCATTAAATCCTGGGTATTGCTTGTTGTCCATACCACCAAGAATAAATTTCACTTTTTTGGCTGCTGGATGCTATACTGCATGTAAAATTGTTCTTGGTTCTTAATCAGCATATTAGATAAATGCAATAGCTTTCTTAGCAACTGCACTATATGAATAATACACATATGTCCACAATCCTTCAATATCATTTGGATAATTGATGTTTTAAATAACATTTGGTTAATTCTTTGGTTAATCACAAGTTGTAAAGTGATAATACCCTTGTCCTTACCAAATAGCTAATAATCTATCTCCCATTTCAATATTCTTATAATTTGGATTTGATGTCAATCTTGAAACAAAATACCATGGGGCATTCTTTCCATTCAAAAGTCTGTCTGGATGAGCTGTCAAAAATCTCAACCAAAATCCATAACCATACTCAACTAAATCATTCTCATTTTCTTAAGTTTCCTCAATTACTGGCTTATTCTCTTCACTTGAACTTGGTCTTGTGATACTATCAGTAGCTGCATCATCAAGAACTTTGTATGGTTTCTTCTACTTATCAGGATCCTCCTCTGTGTCAATTTCTGGTTAAACTCCAACAAGCTTCTTCTTTCCAGTAGCAAAATTAAATGGATCACCTTTTCCTCCAAAATCATTGTTTGGTTTAAAGGCACCTTCACCAACATTAAATGCAACTAATGCCACTTTTCCACTAAATCCTGGGAAATGCTTGTCCTTTCCAACATATACAAAGTATTTTGGAACCTAGAAGTGCTTAATATTTTCATATTCTTATTTATCTTGTGAATCCTTCCATTGAACTTAAGCAATTGCCTTCTTTTATGGTCTTGAATATCCAAAATAAACAAAGAACCACTCCTTATGTCTATCTTTATGTGGAATGTTTTTAACAACATTTGCATTACCAGCTCCTTCCAAATTTGTAAATGTGTATGTTGGTAAGTGGAGAATTCCACCCTCAGATTTTCCAATCCAAGCTGAAAGAGTTCTATCACCTAGGAATTTATCAGTTGATGGTTATTAAACTTAAACTCTAAACACATTGTGCCAGTCTTATTGTTATTTTGGCTCTTCCCATTTGAACCAACCACTAACAGCATATTCATGAGGGAATTTTGGATTCTTGGTTGTTCCAACAATTGACAAGACTTCCTTAGTTTCTGGATCTCTAGTCAATGGGTTGTTAACCACTCTGTAAGTCAAGAGTTCTGGTAAGAAATCCTTTGGTTATTTTTTCTGAGCTTACAATTTACCAATTAAATCGTCTTGAGAATCAATAAATACACCAACCTTTGTACTGAAAAATACCTATTAAATAAGTCCATTAAATCCTGGGTATCTGTCTTAATCTTTACCACCAACTGTGAATCTAACCCATTTTGTTGATGGATTAACAACTTCATGAACAACTTACTTAACATCATCATTTCCAAACTTTATAAATGCAACTGCCTTCTTCTTGTCAACACTGTATGAATAATAAACATATGTCCAAACTCCATCCAAATCTTCTGGGTAGTTAACATTTTAAGCTACATTTGGTTAGTTCTTTGGTTAATCACATGTTGTGAAATGATAATATCCTTTACCCAACCACACAGCAAGTAATCTATCACCCATATTAATATTTTCATCTTTTTTGTTTGCACTCAACCTGGACACGAAGTACCAAGGAGCATCCTTTCCATTGGGCATCAATTTTGGATAAGCTAAAAGGAACTTAGCCCAATATCCATATCCATATTCTTAGAATGGTTCTTATGATTCGACATCCTTTGCAAACACTGGCTCTGGGGTTGTGAAATCAGCCGTTTTCTTCTTATTTGATGAAGTGTCATCATCTTCCTCATCAGTTGTGCTACTAGGCTCTGACACACTAACCTCTTATTAATCATCACCCTCTGGAACTCTATCAGTAGGCTTAGGTCTTGGTGGTTGTACTGGTTAAACAGGTTGAACTGGTTACTTACCATCTGGCCCAACTTTCTATCCATCTGGTTTAACATCTGGAATAACCTATTACTAACCATCCTTCTCTGGCTTGATTCTAATTACTGTTCCTTGATTGTCTGTACATTCTTATGAGATTTCTCTCACTTAATCAGCCTTAGAATTGATGATATTGATTGTAATCTACGTTTAAAATAAAAATACCTATGGCCCAGATTTACATTGTTTTCTAACTTCTTCTCTCTCTTTCATAAGTCTCTCTATCAATTGTTCGATTCTGTCACAACAATCATCCAAATCTTTCTCATTATCTGCCTTGTCCAATAAACTTACTACTCCTTAGAGTTAAAGTGCACTCTCCTTTCTCCATCTCTAATAAGGTGTAATCTGAAGGTGATGAGCACTAATCTGGTTCAAGATATCGGAAAATGAGTTTCTGTATTGCAACAAAACTTTAAATTACTAAAATTTGTACCTGGCGCTACATCCTCATATCCCTATCCTCTGAAATCTTGCAAAGCAACCGATAATTATTATAGGTTGTTTGAGTCTGTGGTGAGTTGATCCTGGTTTTCCAGAATTTCTGACCATGCCTCCATGGACTCGCTTACTTCACCCAATGAAGGGCTGCACTCCAATTGATTGGGGTCCATTTCATGCATCTCACTTAAACTGCGCAATCGCAAATTGCTCCCCAGTTAAATGAATTGTTACGCTAAATCATACACATCACAATACCTTGCAGCGTACTTAGCAATAATAATACTACAAACACTGTCTTATTATGCATAAATAAAAAAAATAATATTAATTTACGAACCTCTCAGAGCTAATAAAAGAAAAAAATTCGTTTTTTCCTCTATTGAATAGGCATTAAATTTGATTAATTATATTTATTTTTACAGAAGCCAGGAATCGATAATATAGCTGCCGAACTTCTCAAAATTTGTTTGTTCTTTAGCCATTCATATGATTGACTAATTTTTCCAGAATAAAATCTTTCTTCTTTCAGTTTATTTACAATTATTTAGGAATCAAATTTTCAAATCCATTAACATATTACATACCTAACTAATCGTCATTTCGATTCTATATAATTCTTTTAAGAAACTGAGTTAAATAATAATACTTCTTTTACTAATTTTATAAAATCTGTATTTAACTATTAATAAATTGTACCACCAGTTGCAAGAAATAAAGAGATGTGAAGAAAAAAAAAGGTGAAAAATCAAACTGATATTTCAGGTATCACTACTACAATCAAGAAATGAATAAATCCTGAAATTGTTCAAAAAGCAACGCTCCCCTGAACCATTTTTTTGGAATAATTTAGCAAGATAAACTAAACTTAGTTTTACCAATTTTTATATAAAGATGAGAAATATTGCTTAACTTATGAATTATTCTAATTCATTATGTTGATTTTGCAGCTTTAGATAACTATTATCGACTTTCATATAATCTTTTCATAATTTCATACATTCCCATAATTTCACAAAATTAATTGAACTTACAAAATTATTACCTTCAACTTAGCCCTTTCTTGCCTTCTAGGGATGTAGTGTCATTTATTTGATGAATTACAAAAACCTCATGAAAATGTATTTAAATATAATGTTGTACATATAATAAATTTATTAATGTCTGAGGAAGGAAAAAACTTGACTGACAAATCCCTTGAAGCCACAACAGAAAATTCACTCTATCGATTGATGTATTTGATGGTCCGCGATTCTAATATATCAGTGATAGTTCATGCCCTTGTACTAGTGATTACATTGATGTAAATTCAATATTTCAAATTTCATCGATTGGTATTATATTCTAATTCATGAGATTGTTTCTGTTTGGCAGGATAACAATTCCGATATTCTGACAAGCATTTTTGGATATTTCAACTTCACTCATTATTTACTAGACACAAACTACAGCATAACACAAATTTCCCTTTACGCAGCAATTGCCTTGTTGAGTTTATGGCTTTTCCTGTTTTTAATCGCTATGCTCTTCATCGCTAACCAGAGAGAACCTGCATAACTATTAATTAACTTACTCAAATCTCTCACCTTTGTTTTTAGCACCATTCTCTACATACCAGTACTCTTTCTATTTACTGTAAACTCTTGTTCGTATTTAGATTCCTTTAAGTTGCACTGATGGCGCAATGAATTTTTATCCAAATCAAAAATGCTGGTCTGGGTTAACTGTAATTGATTAAATCATTGCCATCATAGGCTTGATTGTTGCATTCATAGTGTGCTCAACCATAAATTTACTCTATTTTGAGGGAACTTTTGAATCAGAGAAAGTATTATCAAAGAGAAATGGAAGATGCAGTGCCCTCACTCAAGTTCATTTTGGGATTGTGGTTCTTTTATCCATTCTACCTCAAAATAGCAATTCATAAATCTTTTTTGAAGTTTACTAACTGATCGGTTCAGTGATTTGCTTTTTATACACAAAAGACAATGATGCCTATAATTATAGAATAATGCAAAAATTCGTACTGACCCTACTTACTTTAGAAATGTGGGGCTCTGTGATGCTCTGTGTAGCTAATCTTGTAGAAGGTAGGATCATGGTTGGCTCACTCTATACTTGGTTATTTTGCATTCCTTTCGTGTTTCTAATTTAACTGCTACAACAACAACCAAGAGAAAAATGCCTTATGATATATGTCAATAAGTTCGATAGCTCAACATAGTTAGTTAATCATGTTCATGAAGTATTGAAACTTGTTGAATATGATAAAAAAAGATTACCTTAAGGACAATTATTGAATGGGTATATAGAATTCCATAACCAAACTTGCCCTAATCCTCTCTGTCCACTTAAAAAAGTTAAGTTCTCACTGAATATGTTTAAGGCCAAAAATGAATTGGTCAGTAAAACCGATAAAAGGCACCAACTTGTCTATGATACCATGGCCAGGCTCTTTATGATGGGTATTGCCAAATTTCCTGCTGATGTTTTTGTTAGAATCGAGTATGCCATGTATACCTTGAGGGTGTTGAAATCCAAACCTCAAGCATTGGAAGAGTTAAGTAATATTTCCAAATTAAAATAATCTTTTGATGAAAAATACATTGTATTTTTCATAAAGAGTGTCATTGAAGCAGAAATATCTGAATTGAGTGGAGAGGGACAGGACTTTACAGAACAAAGAGACTTTGATGAAAAATTTGCTTCATTTCGTTCTGCCATGGAAAGAAGTGTAAGTCTTTTAATGGAATTCTGGTCATAATTCGCAGATGAAAAACCAGATCTAATTAAGCTATATGAAATTGGTTCTAAGCTCTTTCCAATTAGAATGTATGTCGACACAATGTGGAAAAGATTACAAAGAATCCAAAGTCAATAGTTACCTCAAGCCTTAAGACTTTATTCAAAATATTTAATTGAAATATTCAATGACAGGATTGCAGGATTTGATTTATTAGAGTAAGCAAGGAAGATAGAAAATTAATTCGCTTAAAGAAAAGCATTTAAACTAGGAATATCATCTAATCTCAATATAGAAGGATAAGAGGATGGATGTGTATTTATTTCATTAGAAGAAGAGAAATTTGGATAAATATATGCTATCAACATGGCTGCAGCCTCTTTATTAGGTTTTGATAAAAATGAATTAATGAATAAAAAAATAAACAATATCATGCCTCAGTTGTATGCTAGATATCATGATGATTTTTTGAGACGATTCTTAGATACTAATGAAGCAACACTATTAAATAAAGAGAGATTACTACTTGCCAAACATAAAAATGGATACCTTTAAGCAGTCAATGTTTTACTTAGACCTGTTTATCATGTTTTGAAAGAAGGGGTGGAATTTGTAGGAACATTCAAAAAGGAGAAAAGAATCAAAGATGCAGCTTATCTTGTGTGCAATAAGGACTTACTGATTGAAGACATGTCAGGTGGATGTATTAATCTATTGGGAATTGATGTAAAATCATTGCAAATTTAAGAAGTTCACTTATTTGATTTATTCCCTGATGTTAGGGAATCTTTTAATGAATTCAAGGGCAAGTAAGGTAGATAAATTGAGTATGTCCTTCCAAAAGTCATGGATGATCACATTGCTTTTGGTGCTTCTGAACAAACAATAAAGTTAAGTGTAGCTATTGTTGATATTAACTTTCTTATTATGAAATGCAGTCAGAATGATTAAGGATTGGCTGGATTTTAGATTAAAGTAGAGAGATAAATAGATCTTTCCAATTCAAACATTAAGTATTTATAGAAAAAGACTTCTAAGAATTCCAACTTTTCTTTTCGTTTATAATTTTAATAAACAGGTATGCACTTCTTTGGTGAATACACTGATGCTAATTACAGTGAAATGGTAACACATATTCAAGATTAGAGTATGTTCACAAATTAAGAATATGATATTAAGAGCAAAGAAGTTGAAAAAGCTGAAGATGCAATTGATTATGCACTAGGGATTAGAGTTATGAGATTATTTGAAGGAACTATATATGATATAGAAAAATTTCAATCAGATGCAGACATGGATAGTTATGAAGAAGTATAAATTAAGAGAGAAGAATAATAAAATTAGGAAAGTGAAGAGAATGGGGGTTCAGGATATTTTAGATCTTCCAAAGAATTATAAGATACTCTTAATGCCTAAAGTGAAAGTAAGACAATTAGATGGCTCCACTACACCTCATTCATTCTAATATTACTTTTAATGCTCTTGTGTATTTTAAATAATGTATTTGAAAGATAAGAAATTAATAACTAAAATAGTAATTGGAATATGATTTTAAAGCAATCAGATCTATTTATTATAATTAATGAAATTACTTATAATGCTCGTGAATTAATGTTAATAGGATTAGGTTTGAAACATTATAATTACACAATAGAAATGAACAACTTAGATACTCGAGTTACTGAATTTGATAAACTTAGCAAAGATATTTTTATGGAAGTATAATTTACTACAAATGTTAATATGTACACTTAAACTGGCTCTGAAGTAAGTTCATTAGAATAGGCAAGTCAATAAATTGTTAGCAAAGGGTTAAATATTGAATAATTGAAATAAATATCAGCAAATTAAATAGATTACTATTATGTTACTTATAATGTCCTTAATGATTTTATTAGAGCTCTTATTGATATGTATCTTGATACGGTTCAAACAGCAAAAAATTAAACTAATCAACTCTATAGTGATACATTGATCATTTTAATTCTATCAGCTTGTTTAACATTTTTATCATCCATAATCTTAACTTGCATCTTGACTAGCACTCTTGATAAAAGATAAGAAATTTTGAGTATTTTTCTTGACATCCCTGAAAAGACTGCAAAACTATTTTATTCAAAATGCGAGAACTTTTTATAATAAATATCATCAAATGAAGATGAAGAAGTTCTAAGTGAGTTAGATTTAATTGAAGATAAAGGAAATGATGAACCTGTTTCTCTTTTAGGAAGAAAGAAAAAAAGATTTAAAAATAATGAAAATAAACATATGGGATTCTTTTTTAAAATGATTTTCTTAGCTGCAGTTATTGAATCCTATTTTATCATGATCTACTTCTTAGATCAAAACAATTTAGATAAAAAACTTAATATCCTTAATGAATTCAATTAAACAAATATTAGTCCAGGATTTTATGCTTTAGCTGTTAACTCTCTTAAATCATATATTTATAATAAATCAATAAACCTATTAAATCAAGATAGCAATATTACTGTTGTATATTTAATTAATTAGGTTTATCAAATCGATACAACCTATTAAAGATTACATGCTATAAATGTTGATTACAATGATTAATCATTTGTTGATTACTATAATGAAATAATGTTTAGTGATTACTGTTCAATTACAAAGGTAACTTCATTGAATTGTAATTCATTTGCAAATGGCATACTCTAACATGGATTAATGACTGCAGTTTCCAGACAATTTTAAAATTTAAGAAAACTCTACAACAATTACAATAACCTTTATTCAAATTCATCACTCGATTTTCCATGGACCAATTATACTCTACTTAGTATGTCTACAGATTCAACTTAAAATAAACTGCTTAATATTTTAAATACTCCCGAAAGCTATGAAATAAGTAATTATTTTATATATCTTAGATGAAATGGAATTCTACTACATAAAAGAAGCCTTCTCCTTACTCAAAAACAAATATCTATCAATAGTAACTACTGATCAAGAAAACTATATTGTACAGCAATTGATATTGATGCTTTTCTTTTTGATAAGTTTGCTGTTTGCACTACTATTTTGCTGGAATCCATTCTTAAGAAAACTCAATTTAGAAGTAATTTAATATTCTAATTAGATTTGGTCCACTAAATGTTTATTAACTTTCATACCAATAGACGAGATTGCCAAAATCAGAACAATCAATAATTATATAAGAACTGTCATCCTGGAATAAAATATTTGATTTTTTTTTATTATAATCAATCTTATCCATCACCTTCTGAAAACTATGGTGTATAGAGTGCATCCCAACCCAATAAAAATGGTAATGCAAACTAATTAAAACTATTCATACATTAATTAATTCGAGCACCGTAACATATTCTCCAATAGTTGCAGTGACTGTGTATGGAGTGCATGTCTCTTTTACTTGACTATCCTCTGAAGAAATTGAAATCTTGATCTCACTTTTGTTTTTCACAACACTCAAATTTTTCTTTTGCTTTTATTAAGTAACATAGGAGATGCCTCAATAAATTCATTTTGTACTTGTTTCAAATTTCGATTCTTCATCAATTGTTTTATTTTTGGTTTATATTAAGGATCCTATTTGTTTCACTCCAAGACTAAATTATTTTTTCTTATCCCATTCCAAGTGATTTAGACCTTCTTATTTTTTTATTGGAACTATCTCAAGGAGAATCCACCCTGGTTTTTGTATTGCATGATAATTATTCTTTTCCACATATGATGCTTTAACAGGGTTCATTGAAAACATCATATTTTCATTCCATATTGTGAATGCTTTCAAAATGATTGGCTTCTCAGAATTTATCTCTAATTTAGATTATTTGTATACTCCTTGTCTCAAAACTAAAATAATTTCTAATTAATTTAGAAAATAACATAAATATAATTAAAAAGAACTCAATAATTAATCATTTATTCTCCAATATCAATATTCAATTTTCTGAACATCCCTGTTAAAATGAGCACTGTCAAGTATCTCAGTTATCAATTTTTTGTTTTGCTCAGGCGTTTCAAAATACTGATAAAATCCATAAGCACTTGTAGTTCTTTCTTTTGGGTAAAGCATCATCCATACTTCTTTACAAACAATCACTAAATCGACAATTATCAGGATACACAAAATAATAGTAAAAGTAAAAATTAATGTCTTAGTAAGACCTACTGATGAAAATGAATAACAATCATCAGATAGTTCGAACCATGCAATAAAAAAGTAAGTCTAAAAACAGCAATGCAAGAATGTTAACAAAATAGCTAATATGAGTATTCCAAAATAAACTTTAAGATTTCCTCCAATCTTGGGAGACTCCCTATTTTCTATAAATTATAGCACATAATCTAACTACAAAATTTCTGAATAAAGTATTGATAAATAACATATTAAGTCAAGTAAATAGATACTTAAATATCCATAATTCCGAGACACACAAATTGAATCTTTTGTAGCTTCCATTACAATCATCAATATAATCAAGATTAGGAAAAATCCTCTTATTATCTTAATTGTGTTTAATTTCATAACGATCTTCTGATTTATTATTTATTTTTTCCTGATAAATTGGCATTTTTATGAAAACCTTCTACAATTATATCTTAAGTATCATTATTATTTAGATATGTTAATAAAATTAATTTTATTTTTTGGAATAAATAATAATTCAATACCATCTACTTCTTCCAGGTGGTAAAAAAGGTCTTGCCAAGAATTTGTCTGAATTAATATACTCCTTTATCTTTGGAAGTTCAGCAACATTTTAATGATGTTTCTTCAGAGCATTTAACTACTCGAATGCATTTGCATCGTAAGCTTGCAAGGTCTCTTCAAATTCAAAAATTACAAAATCCACATACGTGATATTGTCACCAACCACCCATTTTCTTCCATCAAGAAATTTATTGAGTTTTTCTAAGAGCCAAACCACCTCTGTTTTGAAGTATTCCACTTTTTGAGCTTAATATTGTTCCTCTGGAAACACAAACAAACCATAAAGAGCTTTTATTACGTCTTGTAAAACTCCCCTAGCTTAGGCCACCAAAACCTACTCTTCAGGTGTTGAGCCCAATAAATCAGCTCTATTGGCTCTGTGAGCCAAATACACGTAAAGTGCTTAGCTTTCGAAGACCCATTTATCTCCATCTTTGATGTAAGGCAAATTCGCCAAAACAAGATTGTTCAAAGGCGGTTATGCAATTTCCCCAAACCAATCTTCTGGTTTCACGTATCTTTTATCTTAATATGGTAAACCAAGGTACTCAAGGAAATATCTCACTACTATAACACTTAACTATACCTGGTTAACCAAGTCCTCTAATTTCCCAATATCCTAATATTATTTGATCTGCCATTTAATTGAATTACTTTCAATTCATGATTAACTCCAATATAAATTAAGGATCCGCCAGAATTTATCATTTTTCATTTGTTATTTCATTTTATGGAAATTCTATTTTCTGAAAAAATTAAATTACAAATCAAATTTATACTTCTTATTGTAATAATTATACTTTCATAATATTCTATTTTATCATTTTATGTATGTAAATCTATTAAACTAAATTTTAATAGAATATTATTCTGATTTTTTAAGGAAAATGAAGCAGAAAGAGAGCTAAATTTAAATAATCAATGGATTCACTGAGTACACTGGAAAAAGTTGCCGTCGGAGCTGTTGCAGTGGTAGCTGCAGTTGTGATTGTACCAGTAGCTGCTGGATTCTACGTTGTAAATTAGTGGAAGGAGGATAGTTTTAACAGAAGAATCGGTCAAGATTAAATCAGTATGAAACAGTCCCAAATTATTGATAAAATTCTATTAAAAAATTAAAATGTTTTGTTCATTTAACAAAAATGATTTCATGGACATGATAGGAAAACATATTTTGTTTACAATCAGATGTTTCGGACCAGATTTCTAATAATTTCTCCTTTTTTATTAACTGTTGTATTCACTGCTAGTCGCATGTGTCTACAAATATTTCTCATCCTTTTTGCGATATAAGTTATGTAACATTCCTTATGAATTTTAGAACAAGTGATCTCAATTTCATTTTATAAATTTATGGATGTATTTCTAACTCACAATCACATTTTAATAATTTCAGCAGCTACTATGACACTTCTATTGTCTCTAATGCCTCCATATGGTAATAATAAATTGTAAAATGTTTCTGGAATAAATGAAGATAGCGTTTAGAAAAGTGCAATCATCTTAGAATAAAGACAAGTTCATAAATTCTAAACAGATGAAGAGGAAGAAAATGATTAAGAGGAATAACGAAAAGAATAAAGCTAATCAAGCGAATATGCAACATCAGACAATCATGATGATATATTTTTTAGAATTTATGATGATCTCTAAAAATGATTGGTTTATATTATTAAATGGCGGTGATCTGGTACAAAATGAGTATGAGTAATAGAATTCTGATCATTTGAGACATGCAAAAATTTCATAGATTAAAGAAATATCAAAAAAATGAAATAAACAAAGGTTTCCGCCAAAGCAAGTTAAAAGTAGAAGAGAGTTATCGAGAAATAATTTCAGATGCAGAGCAAACATCAAAACTAAGAAAATTAGGCCATCAATTTAAAGGATAAAAAAAAATTACTAGGACTTCTTGCTTCACAGAACAGCAGGATCGAAGGGTAGATTACAAAAATAGAAAAAATCATTCCTTATTATGGATGCCCCAATCCCAAATGTTTTAAAAAATCCATGAAGCAGGATCAATAGAATATGTTTAAATGTCAAAATGAAAATTGTAGTGCAATAAACCCTTCATTGTATTTCACAATGAGCGTTGTGATCGAAGGATCAAACTATAGCATGAAATTATCTGTTTTTGATGATCAAGTCACTCTTCTTTTTCCAGAGATTAGAAAAAATTACGACAAGAATATGGAAGAAGCACTGCTAAACTTGGGAAGAATAATGTTTACCATAAGAACAAATGAGTTTAATACCAAGAAGGATCCATAGGAAGTATTAGACCAAGGAATTTATTTACGTAGAGTGAATTTTAGCCTACAATCCTTTGAATAGCTGTGATAATATATATTTTTTATTTTGATAAAAAAATTATTTTAAAATACCATCCTAATATTACCCCTTTGTTTTTTTTTTACACAATTTTTATGTATTAATGATTAAAAAGTATCAATGAAGCAATTATTAATTAATTAATTTATAAAGAAGAATAAGGTTTAAAATGATGAAGAGGAAGCTTAAGATTTTGTCAGCGCCATCATCATCGAAGATAATTCAAGAGTCAAGAAAATTTAAGAAATAATTTAAATTTGTAATGATGAGAAAAGATGGGGAGAAATAATTAATCACCTTTATATTGAAGTCTATGGCAAGATTGCAGCTGTAGTAAAGGCAAATGAATACAATGGCTGCTATGATTGGAACTGTAAGGGAAAGGCTGATCGTATCGCCGGAGACTCAAATAAGTTTAAATGTTAAAGATGTCACCGTGTAAATTAAAGTGTGATGAGATTTGTTTTAGAATTGAGCTTGAAGGATAATGGTTTTTCAGTGATAATTAAGATGTTTGACGATGAGGCAATAAGATTTTTAGGGATTATAGCAGATGATAAAAAATAAATGTCATAAAGGGAATGGCAGATGTTAATTAAATAAAGAATCTTTGCTTGCCATCGGTAGAATTTCAAAGTTAAGGCTTAGATAGACCGTTACTTCAGAAAGAAGGAGATCGAATTAATCGTTATAGACTTCGATTTTTGAGTTTGTATATATATATATTATATTATTATTATCATAGATATATGAATATATAATTTTCATCTTTCTATATGAAATTTATAATAATTTTAGCGAATCAATTAATATATCGTTTTTATTAATTAAATGACTGAATAGCTTGAGAATTTCAGGAACTTTAATCATTACACTATTGATTCAGATGTGAAAGCCACCTTAGCTGAATACATTTGGATCGACGGTACTGGTTTGAGATTGAGATCCAAAACAAAAGTACATTTATGATTTAGTAGGTTATTCATCAATAGATTAATTAATTAAGTGATTTAGAATGGTGGACCTATGATGGTTCATCAACGGAACAAGCCAATACTAAATGGTCAGAAATTTATCTGAAACCTGTCGTCTATGTTAAGGATCCATTTCGAGGTTCCCCTCATATTTTAGTGCTCTGCGAGACTTATCTTCCAGATAAGGTAACACCTGCTCGATACAATTTTCGGTATTATTATTTGTAATTTGAAGATGGATTGCCAACCAAATATTTGAGAAAGTGAAGGATAAGAAAACATGGTTTGGAATTGAACAAGAATACTACCTTCTAAAAAGAACAGGAACAACTCATATATGGCCTTTAGGTTGGCCGAATGGAGGATTTCCACATCCTTAAGGTAGATACTATTGCTCAATCGGTGAACGAAACAATTTCGGGCGTGCTTTAGCCGAAGCACACCAAAGAGCTTGTTTGAATGCTGGATTGAAAATAGCAGGCATAAACTCCGAAAATGGATTGTCTTAATGGGAATTTCAGATTGGGATTGCTGAAGGAATAGAAGCTGCAGATCATTTATGGTTAGCTAGATACATATTGGAAAGAATTGGTGAAGAGTTCGGTGTTGACATCAACTATGATCCAAAACCAATCAAAGGTGATTGGAGTGGATCAGGTGCCCATTTTAATTATTCTGATATTTATACTAGAGGTGAACAAGGATATGAATATATTATCAATACTTTAATCCCTTTGTTGGAGAAATCACATTAATAGTCAATATATTTATATGGAGCAGACAACTAACTGAGACTCACTGGTGCCCATGAAACAAGTGAATACACTAAATTTACTTGGGGTGATGGCTCAAGGGGGGGTTCAATTAGAGTTCCAATCATAACAAAAGAATAAGGTCAAGGGTATTAATTGGTAAAATTAAAGGTATTTTGAAGACAGAAGACCAGCTGCTAATATAGATCCTTATTTAGTTGGCTCAGTTCTAGCTGATGTAGCTCTATTAAAAGGAACACATTTGGAAACGTTAGCTCAAATTTTAGAATAATCAGTAAAACCATTATGATTATACATATGTAATATATCTACATATGCAAAAAAAATTAATTAATGCAAAATTTTGATAAATTATAATGGGTTAGTGCACATCTGCTGATGGAGATTAAGATTTTGCGAAATCAGGTTTCAAACCAAAAATTAGAGACTTTCCTAACTATGATTTTTATAAGGGTGACTATCCGATAACCATCCATCAATCCGTAAGCTTTCATGTCAAATATTGGACAGGAAGCCAACAATAACATCAAATTATGAAATTTTATCAAGATCTCGAATCAGATAAACAATACATGCAATGGCTTTATCCTAATTTCTTCTAATCCTTCTTGAACCCTAATAGTTTTCGATTGAGACCAGAAGAGAGAAACAAATTAATATCTGATGAAATTGTATGTTATCAATTAAATATAGGTTATGAAGCAATATAGAATCAATGTCGAAATGTTTTTACGCTTTCTAGGTATTAGTAGAAATGAAGAAAAGAAACTAGAAATATGTGACGATAGGCAGTTGGAATAATGCCTCTATAACTACACCCACAATTAAAAGAGAATACAACGTCTTTTATCATCAATGAGTGTTTTGGGAATGAGAGAAGATGCCCTAGAATTATTAATTGTTTTGCTTTAAAAATTAGGCAAAAATCACAAAATTTATATTGAAAAATTCTCTATATACGAAACCGTGAAAGAGGAAGGAGGAAATGCTTAGAAGACATTTAATGAATTAAAATCAAGTTATGTGTAAGAGGATCTCATCAATGAACCTTGGGTAACTGTAGACCTGCTAACTAAAAAGCTAATTGCTATTCCCTCTGCAGAAGTGCTATGAAATTTATTATTAAAATTAATTCTGATGATTACATAATTCCATGAATAGAGTATTTTAACTTCACCAACAACAAGTAAAACACTACAATTTACTGCTGATAATATCCTCATATCTGGATCAGGAAACAGACTCTTAGAATATAATTTATATAACAATAGTGTAAAACCAATATTAAATACTCGATTTAATGTTAAGCATTTTAGTGTTCATAATTAGTAATTATATGCAACAGTTGATGATTAACATAATTTACTATGCAATAACAAACACATAAAAAGCAAAAATAAATAAATCAAGTAAATTCAATATAGTCCAGATGGTAAAATGTTAGCAATTGCATATTAACATAAGTTGATTATTTACAATCTTTAAATGGAAAAGATAAAAGTTCATTCTAACAAACATAAAATAAGTGGAATGGCCTGGTCACCTGATTGCAGATTTATTTTAACATGGGGTGATGATAATTCAGTCATTATTAATAGTGTTTTTTCACTTAGATTATATTAAGATGTAATGTTGCAAGCTCATAAATTTAAAATTGCATCTGCATTTTTCCTAACCATGGAGTATATTATCACAGCAGATGTTTTAGGAAAAGTATGTTTATGGAAATTTGTTAATGATTATGTTACAGAATAATTCTAAAAAAGATAAAAACATTAGAAATCAAAATCATAACATCATTTAGGAATAGAAAATGATCAATCAGAATATACAACTGAAGAACTTGAATATATGAGTGAATTTGAAAAATAAGTTCATATTGGCAGATTCATTTTAGAGAAAAAAATAAACATTAAAGAAAAATTAATTAAACACTTTGCAGCAATCAAATCTATTGTCTTTCATTAATTGAATAATCTTATGATTATAGGAATGAAAAATGGTGTACTCACATTATTTAAAGTTGATGTTAAAGAAGAACCATTCTTAACATAATTATAGAGTTTTTAAATTACAACAACTTAAATAGATAGTTTAGCAATTAATAAGAATGGCAATTGGATAGCATTAGGAATGAGAAATACTGGTTAATTGATTATATGGGAATGGAGATCTTAAAGTTATATTCTAAATTAATAATCATTAAGTTATGAAACAACTTGTTGCACAATTAACTAAGATACAATAGCAATAGGTACATTAGGGGGTGTTGTCAGATTATTTGATTAAAATTCACATTTTTGTATAGCCAAATTTGATGATTAACATAACTCAAAAGTCACAGGCATCAAATATTGCCCTTAAAAATAAGGTGTTTTAGTATCCTGTTCATTGGATGGTACAGTTAGAGCATATGATACAATAAGATTAAAATGTTTTAGAGTGTTTTAACCAGAAATACCTAATTAACTTTAATGTTTGGATATTGAACCTTCTGGTGAACTAATTTGTGCAGGAGGATTCGATCCATATGAAATTTATGTCTTTAGTTTACAAACTGGGTAATTGGTAGAAGTGATTTCTGGCCATTAAGCACCAGTAATGTCACTGAAATTTATTTAAACAGATGAAAAAGTTCTTTTGATTTCTGGATCTTGGGATAAGACAATTAGAATTCATGATTTATATGCAAGAGGAATGAAAGAAGGAAGTGGAGGAGATTAAATGTTACATAATAGTGAAGTTACAGCATTAGCAGCAAAAGATAATTAAGTAGCTGTTGCTACAATGGGAGGGGAATTAATTGTTTGGGATATTAAAGATACTTTAATATTATTTTCATTTGATGTTCACAGAGATGTACAAGGTGGAAGAATATCTAAAGAAACTCTGGCTGCTTAAAAAAATTAGAATTTGAAATATTTTGTTTCAATTGAATATTCCAAAGATGGATAATATCTATTGGGAGGTGGAAATAGCAAATTTGTTTGTCTATATGATATGAAATACAGGATATTAATAAGGAGATTTGTAATCTCTAACAACCTTTCTTTAGATGGAATGAAATTAAAAGTCAATTTCTCAACTATAGATCAGGAAAATAAAAATATTGAAGAATCCGATGAAGAAAATCAATAAGGTAACCTTCCTGGTGCTAAAAACTATGATGTCTCTAAAAGAAATAGCAAGAGGGTTCCAATTTAGATATTCAATATTGAATTTACAGAATCAAATAGAGAATTTGTTGTATCCAATTGTGAGGGAGTTTCAATCTTTGGATCATAAAAGTAAAGAGAATATTTTGATCCTATTGATATTGATGAAACAGTATCGATTGAAGAAATTCAAAAAAAAATTAATGAATTAAATTATGTCTAAGCCTTGTAATTAAGTTTGAAATTGAACTAATAATAAATATTGTTGGATGTATTTTAATCTATTCCAGTGGATTAAATAATAACTGTTGTACCAGCTATTCCAGAATCACTAATTGTTAGATTATTAGAAACTACTATTGATTCAATGTAAACAAGTCGAAATGTCGAAATAGATTTGATTTGGATTAAATAGATTCTTATTGACTTTGCTCATCTCATAAAAGGTCCATCAGCAAATAGAAAAGTATTTAATTTTTGTAATTTAGGTTTAAAATACTTTATAAGAAGTATTAAAATAAGTAAGATTAGATTTCAATAGAATCAAGGATCCAATCAGAAAATGTATCAATGTCTTAGATTATATATCTAATTGATTGTTGTATATAAAAATATATATCATAATTTAGTATTTCTTTCTGTAATTGAGGTAGGTTAACTGATTTTCCTTCGAAATACATCTTTTTATTATCTGGTTGATTAACTCTATTCTACCATTAGACTTGAACTACTTCTTGATATATGCTCAGAAGGGCTCTTTTCTCTTTATAAAATATTATTAGGATATCTCTTTATTAAATGCTTAATATTATGTTATGAATAAAACGAATTGTCCACACTACTTTTTTGAACCTGCTTTTTTACGAAATTTTGTTTATTTGGACTGCTTTCAGAAATCAATTTTTCCTCAATTTTCAAGAGATCCTCTAATTTTACATGTTTATATTGTTATTGAGGTTATTCCTATTCTCTTAATGATGGTAAAGGAGATTCAAATGAAAATTCCTAGCAAACAGGCATTTAAAGAACTTATTCTCTCAATTCTGGAGACTTTTAATCTCCTTACTTAATACTTGATTATTTTCTTTATATGTTCACAACTTATAAAAAAAAGTCAAGATATATTTGTTTATCTGTGTTCTCTGCACATTTCATTAACATTTTTAAATTACTTGGTTCAAACATTTTTGCTTTATCAAGTACTTCAAAAGCCTTCTTTATCTATCCAAATTCATTTGTACGTTCCCTTTCACTCTCTAATTTTGAATCCCATTCACCTCCATAATCAATTTACTATATTTATGATATTTTAGTAATGTCTAATGATTAATTTTCCAGTAAATTTTTATAAGCTTCACCACATAATTCACTAATATCCTATGATTACTTAGTTGTTTCTTAAAGTATCGTAGATTCATTGAGTAATTTATCAATAGTTTACATATCATTCAGTATTTCATTTTTTTCTTTTAATATTTATCGTTAACATTAAGAAAATGCATTTCCAAGTTTCTATAAATTATCACATATATGAAATAATTGATTGATTTGTGTTTGAACATACTGTAATCTACTAAATAGTTATATAAAATCTTAAAGTTATATCTCTATGTATTAAACAACCTTCTAATGCTTATATGGTTTAAGAATGGTAAAAATGTAATTCAAATTGTCAATTAATAGTTTTTTGATTTAATTCATTATTAATAATTATGAATATCAATCATTCTTTCTTAAGCAACAAGTTTGTGTCAGTTCTTGCATTTACGGTCTTGAATTTCTACATTTTAAATGGTTCCTTTTTCTCAGTTCCCTTTATAACTGCCAACTTCTTTTAGCTACTTTCATGGAACAATTAACTGGCCTTATTACCTCTAATAATTGTATTAGTCATTTTTGAGTCCTATGATTGATGTATAAAATACTTAAGATCTACCTCGTTATTCATACTTATCCAATGTTATGGATGCTGCCTCGATACCATAGGAATGACCCATTACTAATCTCATAGGTGTGGAAGGTCAAAATAAAATAAAATTAATACCTGTTTTTTCTACCATATCTAAACTCTTCCTCAGGTAATTCAATTGCTTAAATATTTGTACCTTTCTTAACTTTAAGACGAGCATCATGAGTCTATCTAAATTTATACATTTCCTGAAATAATAATATCTGTTACATGAGCATTGAATAAGTTATTAGATATAGACATTTTATTCAATTCAGGGAAATCCCTATTTGGGACACGATCTTACGACTCCTGATGGAATTTCCAAGTCATAGTTACTAAATTTTCACAAAAATTACCTTCCTTTGCACCCTCTTTGTCTCTTATTAGTGGTAGCCCATATACAAATTCCTATTATGGTAGATTGTATGTCGATGGCTTTGATTTTCCCACATCATCCTTCATCAAGACAGGATTTGAGTAATTATGAGAAAAAGGTGGTGTGGTGTACATTAATATTAATATATGAATATATTGAATTATGACTTTATTGCCAAGGAGAATTTGCATTTCCTCAAAACCTACAAATACAAAGGGACAGACTAATCGCTATTATATAACTACATCCTCTCACCATTTGCCAATTGGTGCTTGAAGTTTGTGCCACCAAATGTAGCGTATTACAATTTCTTAAACATTTTAGTCCTAATACACTTACACTGTTAGGATTGATATGTATCATCATATGCCACATATTGTTTTACTTCGTCATGGGAGATAACTTTTTAGGTACAATTCCTAATTGGTTGTTGTGGACTACCTTTGCTTTACACATGATCTATATGGTAATTTTTTTTATCCTAAATTAGAATTTTGACAATTTAGATGGGAAATAAGCACGTAGGACAAGTAATTCAATATTATAATTATAAAGACAATTCATCTCCTCTAGGAATGATTCTAGACCACAATTTTGATTCAATGATTATTGCAATTTAAGGTAATTTAAACTTAAATTCAAGGCACAAATTTCGTAACTTGTCTTTAATGTGGATAATCATTGTTGGCTTTTTTATTGATATGTGTTCCTACTTATCCTTTCTATATCATTGCCCATGAAGAATATTATACACATGAAATGAATCTTCCCATCATTAATGCAGCTGCAGAGGGAACAGTATTTGTAGGCTCCTTATTTGCAATTAATGCAGTATTTGGTATTTAAGTTCATTATACTAGGCTGTGATTTTTGGACATAGCCCGTACCTCAATTTTTCAATCTACAATTCAATACTGTGGCCATAATTTTATTTTTCATTGTTGTTGCATTTGGATTACCTTTTGTGTAATGTGTACCTAAAATTGTAGCTTTTAAAAAATTACCAAATTTGTTCCACTCAAAGAAGCACTCCTTTCACAAAGATATATGGCTTTTATTGGACTCGTGCTATTTTATGTCATTTAATTTTCTCCCTCAGATGTAGCCAGCAGACATATGAGGGCTATTCTCTATATATTTGGTTTCTCTATGAGCAAAGCTGTTGTATGATGTTTGTTTTATTTTAGGGAATTGTAGCTGTATATCATGTTAGTAATATGGAGTTACCTAGCTACTTAAATTCAATTTATTTATTTATTTTATTGTTGATAAACACAATTAGTGGTTAAGTGTTTGGAAATTGTCTAATTGAGGAGGGATTACTATTATAAATTGTGGCTGCTATTTGTGTCCTTGTTCATTTGCATTTCTTGTATAACATAACTCGACAAATAAGTGAGGCCCTGAATATTAAAATATTTAAAATCAATAAATGATTAAATTAATAAATGGATATTAATATTGTAGAAACACTATTCATTATTGTGGGTGCAGCTGTTTCAATCTCAGTTGCAGAAGTACTCTCCTGGTACTTAGTGTATCGCACTGAAGATTATAAAAATTTAGTTTCTCGAATCGAGACCACTGTGACTAAATATAATAAAGAAAAGGAGTCATTTGTGAAGTATACACTCTCTTAATCATAGAGAAACAAATGCAAAAACTCAAGAAAAGAAAGTGTCACAAATTGAAGCCTAAATCAAAGGTATGAATCAAGAAATGATGATGATGAAAATGAAATCAAACTTAGCAGTTGGTTTGTTATCGATAATTACTATTAATTCAATTGGAAACTATTATTCTGGAATTGTTGTAGCCAAACTCCCCTTTGAACCCTTTTCATTCTTATAAAATATGATCACACATCGAGGAATCAATGGTGACGATCCTACTGATTGTTCATACATATTTATTTACGTGTTGTCAGCATTGATTTTCAAGTCAAATATTCAGAAGATTTTCGGTACATCATTAAATTATGTAGGTTTCGAGGGTCCCAAAATGCCATTTGGCCCTGGAGGTCCATAACCAAGTTTGTTCAAATAATGAGTGTTATTAAAATTAATATTACGCTTTTTATAAATGAGCCAAGGGGAAATTTGGCCAAAGCAAGAGGAAGTTGAAGAGGGTTAACAATAAGTCAATGTTCAACCACAAACTCAGAAGAGAAAAAATAAAAAGAGAACAATTCTTAATCCTACTTAGAGTACAGGGCATTGGAGTGAATAAGAACACAAAACATATATGGATTTTTTAAATATTCATCGATCTGTCATGGAGTCTTCAGACCAAAAAAAAACAAGTAAAATATTTAAATTGATGAGTGAGACCATCGGAACAAGAAGTCCCTCTTAATGCAGGTACATCATTTATTTATTTTAGGTCTCATCATTAGAAGTTTAACCCATTTGTACATCAAGTTAAAAAGAGACAAAAAGGAGCTGGCAGAAAAAAGAAGGGCGAAATGATAGAAAAAACAAACAATGGTTTCATTGAAAATGCTTTCTTCCCATAGATGCTGTTTCCACCATAAGGATCATTTCTACCATAACAACCTTATGTATAATAATCACCTATTCCAGGACTACCCTATGATGTAAATGCCTTAACTTGATTGCCGTATACCTCTTATGTTTCCCTTTGTTGATGGACTTCAAAAAGATGATGAGATCAAGGATCCTTAAATGTGCTTGCAATACATAATGCCTCCCCCTTAAATGTCTTAAATGTCTTTAGAAGATAAGAATCTATACTACAATTTTAATTTCATGCAACCTCATTAAGTTTCACTCAACTTTAATTACTATTAAACTTATCCAAATGAGCTCTTTGGCACTAATTCAGCAGAAATAATCAACAAAGATAATTAATCAGACGAATAATGAATACCATATAATTTATTTTGGCGCCTTAAATATAATCAATTTTTCATCATTCTGGGATAACTCTTCTTGAATTTATGATCTACTTTGCCTTGTCCCTAAATTTAAATACTATTGTTGCTTTTCTCTTTGAAAAAGACATAGTTTTTCTTTATCTTTCCAACTTCCCTACATCCTCTTAATCAAGTTTTGAATATTTTTTCACATAAATAAATGGATAAAATAAGTACTTAATATATCTTGATAGATTTTCTATTAAATGCTTATTGTAACAATTTGACATCTCTAAATTAGTAAAATTATTATGAGGCGAATAATGAGTGAACTCCTTCAAAATATCAAGATTGTTAAGTTTTTAAAACTCATCAGTAAGTTAACTATTGATTTATCTCATCAGATTTTCAAGTTAGCCTAAGACTCCTTCTTATTCTGAATGCTTTTTTAAGTGATTAATTCTAACTACAAGATTATGTTGATTCTCTTATAATTCCAAATCGTGAAATTGACACGAATCTAGTTAAATTTAGGTATCTTTCTCAATTTAAATTTTTAAGTTTTTAAGTCTTTTTATAAAGTTGAACCCTTATTAGTGTTTTTGTTGTATTGGTTTACTAGAAGAATCAATCTTTCCTGTTTATAAAGACTTTTTACTAGTTTAATTCTTTTTTTCACTTGAAACATCATCCTGCTTTTCAGGGGAGACTGCCAAACTATCATGATCTTATTACTACTCAACAACAGAAGAATATGTCCTTGGAAGCACCAATGTTTGTTTAGGTTGGTCTGAAATTACTTAATTAGTTGAATACTTCAATAATGGGGATACTGAATTTTTACTTCCAGCTCTTTTTATAAATTGTAGATCTTATTGTCGAGTCATTTTAGATTGCTTAAAGATTTTATGTTAATAATGTGATGATGGTTTAGAGTTAAACTATTGGGAAGTCACAATATAATCTTTCTTTTCATCTGATGATGCACTAATAGGAGATTATTAGTATATTTAATCTATATCATTATCCTACACATCATAGAGCGAACATTCTTTCCAAAAGTCTTCTTTAAAGTATTCTGCTATTTTTTTAATAATTTTTTAGTCTCCTAGACCACAAAACTAACTTCTCTTTTGTTTTCTAAAATGTTTTTCTCTATATTATTTGATCTAATAATTTCCCCTTTTGACTATCCTTTCTCTATCTGGACTAAAGTGAATCAGTGGACAATTTTTGCAAATATGATTTTTTGAGTTACAGAGATAGCAATATAATCCTATTTCAGACAAAAAACGTTCCCCATTGTTGTAAAGAAGATCATCTCGAATCTGACAATATTTTTCTCTGTCCTCTGGAAATTCTTTAAGCACCTTGAGAAATTAATTCTTTGGCAGGATCAATAATTTTGAAAATCCTTTGCTTTTGTAAAATTCAGTTTAGCCAGTATTTGTGATGAATTCATAAAGGCCGAATACCTACCCTGACTATAGTTGGTGGATTGCTGCATCGTTTTTGCAACAATTCTAATCCTAAATTACATCAATTTTTCCATTTTCGAGAAAAGCCAAATAACAATTCATAGTAGAGTCTGGTTAATCAGAAAAATCAACAATATTATCAGGCTAAACATCCAAATAACGAATTTTGTTAACTAATGCCTTTGTAAAGGCAGGTGAGAAAACTTAGAAAACAAATCACAACCATTCAATATTATAGAATTTGCTTCTAACATTAATTATTCTCTAAGATTTTCTGTCAATTATTCTAAAATACCTTTAACTTCATAGGAGATTTGTGTATTTTCACAATCCCAATAGTATGTCAAATATTACCTAATTTTCACTTACAATTCATAGGTAATTTTTTTCTTATTCATATATGTGTTGATTATTCTTAACTTTTACAACTTTTGTTCACTATATGTGGATATTTTATCAATAATTGCCCCAACCGTATTTACGCTGTATGGTAATTAAATACTGAAAATCATAATAAAAATGATGCAGAGAATATGTTCTAAATTTGCTAAATTTACTATTATACTTTACATTATGGTGTTATATCTCCGTAACCAATTGTAAACATTGTGACTGTACAGAAATAAAAGGATCTTAAATATTACACAATCCACAATTGGCTCTGCATGTCCTCTCTCGATAACCAACTTGTTCCTGTTACTGTCTGGCTGATTCTTCCACACTAAGAATATTACAACAAATACTCCAAGCCAAATACAAGCTGCCAGATGTAAAATATAAATTAAAACAGTAATTAACTTAGCTAATTCTAAAAAGGCTGCTTATATCTTATTAAGATTTAACACTTCCTCAAATATTCGAGTCAATCTTGTTATATTTTGATACTAAATTATAAAGGACAGCAATCCTACAAATAAATATGCTTCATTCTCACCTACATAGTCCCAATTCACAAACAATAATGCAATTAAATAAATTATCGAAAATGCATCTAATCCATACCCTTTACTAAAATTATGCCGAATAATTTTAGATCTTTCAGAAACAATTTATCCAAACTCATAATATGCAGTGTTTAAATTTATGAGCATATCTATGATTAATAAAAGAGTTTAAAGTGTTGTCACTATTATTAAATTATCTGAGTAAAGCAACCGCTCTTCCACAACCATATCGATTGGTATCAATAGAATAAAATACAATCTTGTAAATGATAAAACTATATCCCATACTATTCTACCATTATTTTCAGGCTAAATTATTGGAATTTGCTAATTTAAATAATAGACTTTCTTCATCAGTTATGCTTTTACATTTTTCCATTTTTACGTGACCAATACTTATAAGGTTGATGATGAGGGTAATTGTATGTTCTTCATCAACCCTAATGGACGAAAATTGAATTATTTTTGGCTGAAAATGGCAGGATCATAATTAGATGCAACATCATTCAAAATTTCCAAGTGAAAAGGTTGTATTTTATGAAAGTAATATTTACTACGTAAAATTCTGTTGCAAAATTTTCGCATATGGAAATATCTCATGAAACTACCCTTTGTCGAAACAGATTGCTTCTTTTTAGGTGGCTGCATTTTTTTTTTTTAAATCAGCTAAACTAACTGCTTCTCTGTTCGTGTGGGTATAAGCATTTCGTTTTCCTTCAGAACCTCAAAATTAGGCGAAATGGGGCTCAGCATATCCAATTATCGGTCTTTCGAATTGGGAGGAGGTTCCACTTAAATTTGATTTGATTGTTTGTAATTGAATTATGCCCCAATATCAGAAATAGATTCCATGCTAAGAAAATCAACACAATCTTCCGGCTTAAAATCGCTGATTATCAAGTTGTTCTCTGTCTCAACAGTGAATTGCATTGATAATCTTCAAAACTATTTTTTATATATTTATATTCTAACATTGATATTTATGATAACAAAAATGTATAAATTGAATAAAGAAGTGATTTTATTAAGTCTTTATATATTTATATCATAATATATAACATAAAACACCCTCATTTTCCCTTCTTATTGATATATTCTAAAGCTTTTTTCACTCCTTCTGCTTAAAATTTCGCACCCTGATTAATAATGGCTTTTGGAATATCACCTTTTGGATTCATGTTTCCAATTATAATGATATTTGTTTGCCCGTTTGGCAATTTTTTGACAATCCATGCTGAAAATACAATTTCTCCTCTTTAAACTCCTTTAACAGGTGGTACCTTTGGATGCTCGATAGATTTAGCTGAATTTTGTGGAAAATTATACTTATTGTCATAATGTGACCTTCCCCTAAATGGTAAATTCTACTCAAGAGACAGAAGTCACGAGGATCAACAAAAAATGTAGGAGGTTTTCCTCTAGCATAGTAAATAAATGTATTAGCATCAACCTTCTCAATCAAGGTACCCTAAAGTTAAAATGATATATTACCTCCAAGAAGTTTGGGTCATATTCCTTTTTTCTTGTCATATCAATGACCAAAGAAATAAACAATTCAGGGTCAACCTAAGCATTAGTTTCTGTTCTATTAATCTTCAATCCATTCTCTGGATTTTCTTTTGTGTAGACTACGTATCCATCTTTGTTAGTATCAAGATTCCAATGATTTTCAGGCTTGAGATCCACAATAGCCAAGATTTTAGCCTTGGTCTCCTCTAAAAGTTTATCGTAAGTATTTTGCATTATTGTTTAATTTAATTTTTTGAAGAATTCTGCTATTCCAATATGTCATAAATCACAATATAAATTTATTTATGGTTTAATGTTATCTTAATTCGTCAGATTTGTACAGATAATGAATCACCCTATTTATGTGTAAATGCTATTGTAAAACTTAAGAAATTTAAATGAAAAGGTTCATAAATTTTAAGGATTTTTAGAATTCACACTTGCAGTAATTTGATTAGGTGATGAAGACTTATAACGAAATTGTATATATTTATGAATCAACCTGCTGTTATAAATTATAAGGCAGACTTCATCAACTCGGTTTAATATTAGGTGAACTAATTTGCAACAATTTGTGGTATCTCTCCTCTCAAGTCAAAACATTGAATTAGTACAATGTTTGTTTGTCCGTTTGCTTACGGCGTCAGCACCCAACCAAACAAAGATAGTTCTGCTCGTTCAACTTTATGAACTATTGGCTATTTTGGGTACACTATTGATCTTTCTAGCGTTGGAAATACATTATTACAACACACTAAAATTGTCCCATTCTCTTATCGAAACACTTTTTATATAACCACTAAATCCCTGCTGCTCATGAACATTATGGGTGGCTTGATTCTCATATATTAAATTTATGTATCCTTATCAATGCTTTCCAAAACACTTGCCTATACAATTTTATCAAAATATTACGTATTCAACTTTAGAATCATACATTTTTCTCTTTTCCAAATTAGAAACAAACTGTGCAATATTTTCTGCTGACTTTGCAACAGTTATAGAGGTTCTATTTATTGTAATTCCATTCTCTGGATTTTTCATTGTGTATATAGTATACCCTTCTTTATTAAGGAAAAATTCCCATAAATTCTTTTCATTGATATCAATGATTTAGAGAATCCTTGTTTTGCATACTAAATTATCATTGAGATTACTTTCAATCAATTATTCAGGGGGTACAGCAATCATTAATTACAAATATTATCACAGAGCTATTATAATTTAAATAAGCATTATTATTAGATTTATTACACTAATGGAGCTGTAAAACCCCAGAAATCCATTGTTTAAATATGTATTGCAAAAAAACTAATCTAATTTCATAAACTATCATTTAAGCCTCAATTTTATAACAATATCTTGAGTATTAAAAATAATTATTCTTATGTCTTTTAATCCAGATGTGAGTGAAATTAGAATAGCAGACCAATCTCCTAACAGAAAATTCAACCCCCTGAATTCTTCTGTTTAATTCATACCTGATCTAAATCTCGAAAATCCATAATAGGAAAATCAATCTCCAAGAAAAGAAGTAATTAAACAAGGAATATTGAAAACTTTTTATTATCAAGTATTGAATATTATATAATAATAGGATGCAAAAAGAAAGAAAACAATAGGATGTAACATTTATGTAAATGAAATGAATGAGTAGCAATTGTAGTTATCAAAAAGAGGAAGTAAAATACATAAATAATATAGAAATCTGTAGAATTTGTATAGGAGAAGAGGAAACTTCTCGCTTTATTAATCCTTGTGCATGCAAGGGCTCCTTAATTTATGTACATGAAGAATGCCTAAAACTGTGGATCTTACAGAAAAATGGCATAGAAGATGTCTTTAAGGATAGGGTAAAGTGGTGTCTAATCTTAGATTAAATGTGAGTTATGTTCCTAAAAGTTTCGTATGAGGTTGGAGATCCACAACAAATTCAAATTATCTAGATTTTATGAAATACATACGCATTAAAAAATCTGCTGGTTATTTTAACTATTTTTTATATTTGGAATAGCAGCAACAATAGCTGGTAATCACATATCATTACATAGTATTAATAATAAAGTATAGTTTCTCAAATGTAGGAGTTGATGCAATAATGACACTGTTATTTGTTTTAGTTCTAATTTTGAGTACCTATTTGGTTGCTAGCATTGTCTCACAACATCAAATCGAAATGATTGAAAACTGGAATATTGGGAACTATAGACCAAGAAAAGATACAAAACATAACAGCCTATTCTAACTCCAATCATAAATGGGATAAAGTATTAGTGGTAGTCCCGTTTCTAAGAGGAAAACACAAATCATTCCCTAGAGTGGCTTAAACAATCTCCAAGTAATACAAATAGATG
Organism: Paramecium caudatum; assembly: GCA_000715435.1. Lineage (NCBI taxonomy): Eukaryota > Ciliophora > Oligohymenophorea > Peniculida > Parameciidae > Paramecium > Paramecium caudatum. The sequence continues at coordinate 237,543 of JMSD01000050.1, forward strand.
AATAAATGGTGAGCACAAATCTCTCAGAATAACTTTGATTATAATAATTATTAATTCAAACCATTGAATGGCAAATAATGATTCGAATGATACTTCAACTTAGAACTCTAAATTTGTTAATTTGAACTCCTCTCAATAATAAATGAATGAGCTGCTTAATGTTCAATTACCTTAGTTGTAATTCAGATAAAAATTACTTAAAGCTGTTTATTCAAAAGTAACTCTCTATTATTATCAGGATCCTATCAGAAGAAAATATGTAGGCTGCAAGATCTTTATTAACGATTTAGAATAATATCCCAATTATAAGTCAGTTAAAAGTATTGATACCCATAATTTAGATTAATAATGCAGAATTTGTATTTGCGAAGAAGAAACCTCAAGATTTATATCTCCATGTAAATGTAAAGGTACATCAGAGTTTGTTCATGAAGAATGTTTGAAAATGTGGATACTCGAATAATAGGGAGTAAGCAGAATTTTTAATGATGATGTAATTATATTTTTTATAAAGATTATTTGTGAAATATGCAATTAAAAATTAGAATATGATGTAGACTTCGTTGATAGATTCGATATCAATTAATATAAAAGAATAAAAAGAAGGACTAAAATTTGTTGGCTAATACAAATCATATTCATCTTTCTCTTCATATTTGCATCTATATAAATTGGAATTCAATTTGGCATGTCTCAATTAGCTACTATAGCCATTATAGTAATCTTCGCATTAATTACGATTGCTCTGATAGTGTATTTGATTATGAATATTTTTGCATCTCATCAAGTGTAAATGATAGAAAATTGGACTTTTCAGAATTTTAGAGTCAAACCATTACAAAGAAAGAAATTCTTGGCAAAGTCATAGAAACTCTCAAGCTAATTCATTAGGATTAATTAGATATCTATTTCTTGATTTTATTTATTAAATTATGCAAAGTTTTCCCCAAAAGAAATGTTAAATGCTATTTAAAGAATAGAAACCATTTAAGAAAAGAAGTTCTTAACACCTGAAATTAAAAACCTTAACCTTAAAAAATTGGAAATCCAAAGAATTAACCTCATAATTGCTTAGCCCAATACGATATCAACCTCCCCCCATCATGGAGCCACGAAGCCAGTCTAGGGCTAACTTTTATTAGTCATAGCACATCATTATCAAAATATTTGATGGCAAGGTTGAAATCAAGAAATTGCATTGTTGATATATCATTGTATTACTAATTTATTTATGTCTAAATAACAATGGGCTTCATTGACAACCGATACCCAAAAACTCTAATTGTTTGGCACGTCAGTAAAAGTCACTACTAACTTTGGTGATTCATTCTAAGGACTCATCTATTATTATGATGAAAGCATTCTAATTTTAAGTAACTCAATCATGAATTAGAAAATGATGATGACTATTATTTAGTGAATCAATAATCAATCCAAGATTTACAAACAATAAACATTCAAGATCCAAAGGTATTATATTTTTAGAGTAGCAAACTTTGCAAAACTTGTTATCAGTCGATTTGGCAGCAATGGCGCAGGAAATGATCAAACGAGAAATGAAAGAGCCACATTAATAATTGTTTGATCATTTGTAAAAACTATACCGTGATGTCGACTGGAAAGATAATGAGATAATCATCCCCTCAATCTCTATCAGAATATGCCCACCATATAAATCAGGTAATTTTACAATTTAATTTAGACAATATCTCCGGTGAGAATAAGAAGGGAGTTGAGAGACTTAAAAAAATTGTAAGCATACATTTTTTACCTAGGTGGAAAAATATGGCAAAAACTTTTGAATATAGTATAGTATAAAACAATTCAGTTTTTGTAATTTTTATTTTTATGAATAACAGAGAGGAAGATAAGCAATAACAACAAGCAGCGACTACGTAATAAGTTAATTTAAGTAAGAGCAAACAATGATGAAGAGGATCTAAGGAAGGAGTACATGCAAGATCTATAGAAAAGAGTAAAAGAATTAAGAAAGAAACCAGATTGCTGCGAGTGTTGCTTTGCTTATTGGTTATTTGTTTTGTTAGGCTTTCTGTTCAATGAGTTATTCAAGAAGAAAATAGATGAAACCCCTGATGGATGTGATTTTATTGGATTGGTTGTCATGATATTAATGAGTCTTTTCTCGCTATCTGCCTGTTGCAGATGTATAGATGGTTGCTGCATCATATTACCATGCAAAAACACCAGATGCTTCCACTTATCTTTAGAATTCCATGAATTAAACAATTTACTCAATTTCCAAACATGCAAATGGGGTTTAATCATACTCACTGTCATTTGGGTCCTTAATTATAGCTGCATTGTATTTTGGCCAATGTTTATGTTTTTATTGATCACTTGGATATTGGTTTTAGTTTGGAAAATGATGGAGAGTGAATGATAGATTATTTGAATAATAAATTAAAACAAAAAGCAAAAACGATTATTATTTATTATAATGCATAAAATCATACTCATCTGCGTTCTGTTAGCAATCGTCTCTACAGCTCATGTCAGAAAAACCCATAAAGCAGTTCATGACAAGAAGCAAAGAACCTTCAATAGCGCTTTTATTGAGTTCTAAAACTTTGGCGAAGCAGATTATCATTTGGATTCAAAGGTTGCTTGTATGAATTTATTCTTACATTCATAGAACATTGGGCTTAAGTGACAAGTGATGTTGAACTTAAAACAACAAAACACAATACCTTTGTGGAAGTTGAATCACACTACAAACCTGGAGTTGTGGGTGAAACAGTCGATCTATCCAAGAATGCTGGTGTCAAATCATACACAGTTACTGGATTTGATGGTAATGTCATTGAGACAGCCTCAAATGATTTATTAGCTGATCAATTGAATTCAGCCTATTTCGAGCTGACCAAATAAATTCAAGATAATAGTGAATAAACCAAATGATTATGAATCAAAATAATATATATTATTCCGTTAATTTTTGTGTATCCTATACCATTATGTTATACAAATAACAAAACAGTTCACAAATGTGTTTGTCTACAGATTGATAATAAATTTTAATTTACAAAATCATGTTTTCCAATCACAATTCGATTGTAATAATAAGAATCCATTTTAATGTATTATTCGAGAACTAATAGTTTTTTATAGACAAGTAGTTATAATATTGATGAGATTCAATATAATTAAATTAATAAAAAAATGTAAAGTTTATAAGTTGAGGGCAAGGAGATTAGTAAAGATTTTTCACATGAATGGGTAATGGGAAATGCAGATTTGGCTACAATTGAAAGAGGAATTCCAATTTATGCATTTTCATAGGAAATGTAAAACAGAGACACAGAAATGGAATTTAGAGTAAATAGTGTGGAGCGTATTAGTTGGTTCGCAGATTGACTGAAACCTAACATCACAACGATAATTTATATGATTTCCATCCTGACATTCTTAAACTGAATAGATATAATAATATAATTCCTTGTAAGAGTGACAATTTATGAATTAGTTAAACATTCTATTGTCAAATTGAAGTCTGAGGGTGAAGGAGAAGAGAACTAGAAAGAGTCCTACATTAATGCTAATTTCATTAATGTATTAATACACTAATTTAGCTTGTGAACGGCAAAGAAAGAATGATTGTGGCCACATAAGGACCAGTAAGTTAATCAATAGGACATTTTTGGAGAATGATTGTACAAGAGAATATGAGTATGATCGTAATGCTATGCAATTTAAAGGAGAATGGAAAGGTAATTAAATTAGTAATTAGGCTTAATGTGAACAATACTGGCCAAAGGCTGTCGGTACTAATATGTTATGTGGAAATGTCACAATAACTTTATAAAATCAAGAGGATTTAGGGAATAATATTATGAAAAGAATATTATCAGTCCAAGAATAAGACTCTCCAGAAAGAATGGTAATTTAACTATAGTGGTGCGGATGGCCAGATTAAGGAGTTCCCTCGTCGAGTGATTTTGATGTGATAAGAGAATTGTTGAACATTATAGTCGATAAGTTATCTAATGATGAAAAAGTGGTGTTTCATTGCAGGTAGTAATTTTCCAGTAAATTAGTGCTGGTGTGGGGAGAACAGGTACACTAATATCCCTGAGTAATTTGATGATTTTATTGAGAACATACAAATAACATGTAGGAGATGACATTAAAAGTATATAAATAATTAACTGAAGAGATCATTGAAAATCCAGAATTATACAAGATTTCAATATTTGGTATAGTAAGAAGATTAAGGGAACAAAGATGGGGAATGGTTCATACATCAGAACAATATTAATATGTGTATAAATTCATTGATGAAGCAATCAAATATATGTTTCCATAATGATAGTAATATAAATCACACTGGTCTAAACATGTTCCCACTTACTTTGTGTACTTATTCATATTTCTTATCTAATTCTTAATTTGGGATTTAATAGGCATGTAAGTATGATGGTAATCCATTATCATTTAAGTAAGAATAATTAGTACTAGTAGTAAAATTGATATTCTTGTAAGATGGTTATGGTTTCATTACATCGTTAAACTAAACTGTCGATTGTGATTGAAATATCTTAATCTGACTTTTATTGTTAATCACCTCTCCAATCGATGGTCTTTTAGTTTCAAAATAAAATTATCTGTTTGTCAAATGATTTGAATTCACTGCAGTTAAAGTGTTACTTGGAGTATTAAGTTAGTAGCAAACTTCTGGTGGAGTTTGGGTATTTAATTGCAATTTGGTCAGAGTTTTAAAACTCTTACTCTTTGCAATTAGAGTCATTATTTAAGACACTGTTGAAGAAATCTTCTATGCTGATACGCCAGTTAATGCTTACAATTATTAAGACCATATATTTAAAAGTCCTGCTTTCTTTCTAAGGTAAGCAACACTTGACAATGCTAAAATGGATTAGTCAGTTGAAAAGTATAATTGATCATCTAAATAGTAAATGAATCATACCTTTGATAATTTACATTGCAATTTCAACATATTTACTTTCAACTTCCTTAACATAATTAAGTATTTGTTATTCTTATAAATCTCGCAATTTTATATGTTATTAATGAGTAGTGTCTTTATTTTCCTTTTATTATTATCCTAAACTATCATCATCATCAATCACTCCAAATGATAATAAGGCTTCAATTCTATCTAAGAGAGTAACTCTCTACAATCTCCACTCTAATGTTTGGATTAAAATTCTTTCAGCAGTTTTAAATTCATGAGTACTATAAGTGTTGATTTCTGGGTGAGAGGTCATTGAAGCATATCGTTTTAATTTGCTAATAAAGGGAACTCTCTCATCTAGTTCTTATGCTTTAGCCGCCAACATTAAACTGGTAGAAGCATATAAGTATATTTGATTATCATGGATTTTATTGGAGCATTCATCCATGTACTCAATGGCAAGAAAAGTAGTATTAGGTGTTAGATTTAGTCTCTCTGATGCTTAGATTATAAAGTCAATCACTTATTGCCTCTATTTTCCAGGTCCTTTAGGAGTACCTTCATTTAAGATTCCCTATAGAATTTTAGTAGAATCAAAAAATGCATTGTATTTCATTTTCAAGGTTTTGTATACTCTAGTATTAGGCTGACAATTATTATAAACAACTTACATTATTTAAGAATATTCCACACTCAACACAAATCATTTTGTCACAATAGAGATGACGATTAGTATGGCTGCAGCCGAATACATCTAGATATTGATTATTATAGTGATGTTCAAATGGTTCGATTTGGCTCATATACGTTAAATTTATTTTTTATTAATAAATACGATAATAGTATAACGGATTGGGGATATTAATTCAAATCTTGCTTAAGTGGGGCTGCAACTTCCATATTTTCTGTTTAATTTATAACAATATTGTAATACTTTACTTCGTATTTTGATTTTTAATATTCTCTAAGTCTCACTTACTTTCTCTACAAATAAGTGGGATCTTAATAGAATGATTAATGGATTTCCATATTCCTTGGTCTCTCAAAATTAAAATCATAATGTTCTACTTATAGTTCTTTGGTATGCTTCTACTCCTCAAGCACCCTTTATATATGCTTCATAAATCAATATAATACTTATTTAGTTGTCTCTCTTCTTTAAAGTTATAATTAATAACTGTCTTATAATCTTCCCACCTTTGACTCTATGACAGTATAAGTTGGTTCCTTTGTATCTAAACTCTCCTCTAATTTATTAGGTCTTCGACCATCCCTTGTATACAGTTCAACGAGTCTATTTGATATATTAGTGATTGGAGATTCTTCACGTAGCACTCTGGTTGTCATTCTCTCTAAAACCTTATGCTCATAAGGTCTCTTAATCTTTATTGACTTTTCCATACTTTGTACAATCTTTTCTTTCGATCTTTTATTATCTGTAAATCTTACCTCATTTAATAGAATGAAGAATTGCCAATCCTCAAACATTTACCTACAAACTCTTTTGTTTTTTCTGTTCTTAAAGTCTTTTAGCTACTCTTAATTTTTGGTGGAGTGCTAATTGTTTCTTCTCTAAGTTCAGTTCTAAATCGCATTCCCTCCTCCGATATTATCAATAAATTTGGTCTTTTGATGAGTTGTTTGAGTGTTAGAGTATGAGGAGGTAAATTTTGTTATGATTGCATAAAATAAATAATTATTGCATTTCATATTCAAATATCAAATTACCTTAATAAAGTAGTGCGGCGTTGTCTAAGTCGTTCCTTAGCTTATCTTCTAACTATTTTTATTACTTTCTCAGGATTGTCGTCTTAAAAAAATTTATCATAATTTGCCATTTAATCTACACTAAACAAGCTATCCCTGTCTGCATATTCTGGTACTTCTTACACATCCTGTGACTCTGATTTTAATGCAGAAGCTTCTTTAGCTATAGAACCCTGTTAACTTCCTTAAATGAAACATCTAAAATACTCTAACAAAATACTTTAGCTCATCAATAATACTGACAATTTCTTAATTACGGGGTTATGCAATTTAGAGAGTTTTAATTTTTCTAAGCAATTCACTCTTTTTTTATTATTCAAGAAGAAGTTTATCTGGGGAAGTAACTTTTTCATTTGATTGTGGAAGCTATTATGATTTTTAGAAGTTCTAAATTTCATTTTGTTATAATAATTTACTTTTCTTTCTCTATCCCACAAAATTATTAGGCAAAAGATTACTTACTCCTTTATCAATTTTACTATTTGCAGAAATTTATTTCTTAATATGTTCTTTAATTTACGATAAACTTGACATAGAGGCAGTTCTCATCTGTATTGCAGGTGAAGCAAAACTTAGATGTTTCTATTTTGGTCTTTTGAATTTTTTCTTTTACTCTTCTGCTTCAGAATGCTTTCTCTTAGAAATTTATATTTTTTTTAGTTAAGGAGTAGGTTAATCTCCATCAGCAGAGAATTCCACACTGTTGTGATCCTTTGGAAATTCAATCTAATCAATCATAATCTCATATTCTTCCTCAGCTAACCATTATCCTTTTTTTGGCATTTAAGCCTTTTACTTCTCTTATTCGACCATCTTTTTGATATCTTCCATTTCTTCCATATAATCATCTACATCAGAACTATATTCATTATCCTCATCACTTGAATTATTATCAAAAGTTATATTTTAAAAATATTTCTTAATTGCAGTTGCATTATATTATACTTCTTTGACATGTGGCAATGCTTTGTATTGCTTTACAACTCGTCTTTAAAAGGTACCATCTCTTGTATTCTTAACATTGTATGTTTATAAAATGATTGCCCACTTTTATGGAATATATAGTGTTTTTTCACAATTGATAGCCAGGTGTTTCTTACTTTCACATATGTAACATTTTAATAATGCTGTATCATATTTATTATTGAAAAGAAAACGGTGTCGAATTTCAAAGAACTTCTCTTTATCCATTGGAAACATGTCTAATCGTTTTAAGAAGTCAATCCTACTCAATTTGTAAAGAACAGAGTAATTGAGACATCTGGCAGATGCAGTTCTGCGATGGCCTGTTATAAATCCTACAATCCCAAAAATTCCTTATTTAAAGATATGTAATTTGATTCTTTTCTCACAATTTAAGTAAATCTCAACAGATCCTTTTACTAAAAAGTAAATTGGAAAATCATCGATTTCTTCGCCTTCTATAAAAACTGGCTCCTCTTGAGAGTAGTAAACCTATTATATATCTTAAGCCAATTCCATAAGTAAATTCTACGAAAAACTTGAGAAAAACGAATTATAATTGAACATCTTACCAAAAGTTTCATAAATGAGTTCCTCTTTTAATGCAGGAGCCAATTTATGAATCATTGCTTATTCTAGTTCATAGTCTCGTGCTTTCTCCGTTTGCCATAAATGAAATAAGTATGCTTCTATCCTAGCTTTGAGTTTACGGTTTACTGAATGTTCCCTCATGAATCGTTCTATTGCATTGACGTACTTTCTAATGTAATTTTTATATTTACTGAAATTTCTATTTATTTTCGTTCTATTAATTAATCATTTCCCATATAGCATTTATAGAATAAGCAAACACCATACAAGATATAAATTAAGTAATTACAGTTACTCCAACTTCCATAGAATTTTTAGGACAAACATCTCCATAACCTACTGATATCATTGTTGTTACTGCCCAATAAAATGAATAAAGATGTAAACTATATATTGGTAGGCAAGAATAATCATTATGACTTGAATCACTATATAGTGGAATACTAAGTTTAATAACATCACTCTCAGTAAGCCAAGAAGCTTTGAGACCATTGGAATTGTTTTCTAATTCTCTTCTTCCTGCCATAAAAAATATACATGCAAACACATGACAGAGCCAAATAATTGTCAGCATAACTGTAAGTAATCTATACTTAGCCAATAATGAAGGCTCTAACTATAGATACTCTTTTATCATATCACTTGTCTTTAAAACCTCATACATTTTCATCAAGAATATCAATAATTCTAAACTTGGTGTATGTGATTTATTATTCAGCAAGAATACTCGATATTCAATCAAACATATTAATGGTAGCAAATCAAACCAAAAATAGAATTTTAGGTAATGTTTGGCAATTTATGCTCTCCCACTCACCAATTATCCCTATTTATAATAGCCTATATTAAATGTAAGGAGCATGTCAATACTAAATATTCCCAAAGCCACATCTAGTGAGTACATTTCAAAATGTGTAATTAGACTATCAGTCGTTTTGCCATTTATCAAAGGTTGATACGCCAACATAAAGGGTATTTGAAAGAAGAATATTACCACACATAGAGAGTTTATCACCTGCCAAAATATGTAGAACGCCGAATCAGGCTCGATCACTTTGATCTTATGCATATACTTTGACATATTTTTTATGAATCCTTCCTGCTAAGTTTCATAAGCATAATCGTTTAAAAGCTCCTTTTGACGAATATCAATGATCTGTCGCATAGTGACTGGATTTTTGCGTTTTTTGGAAAACCACCAAGAATCTCTTTTCACATCAATCGTATTGCGACAAACTACGGTCTGATTGTCAGCAGGGATTACTTTGGCTCTGCTATGATGTTCGTCTTCTATGATCGATGCATACTCGAAGTCTTAATCATTGACAATTTGCTCCATTCGAATCTCACTATATGTTCGATTAGCAATTTCTATTTGATTTTTAGCTGGTAATGTGCCTTCTACAAGTGAATCCTAGTCACTCATTATTAATATTAAATAAAATGGGTCCTACTTAAGGAAAGGAAGTAATTTGTACCTCTAATTAGTTATCCCCTTAAATGCGTGAAAGAGTCCTCAAATTATTTGCCCGATTCGATGTTGATGGGTCCAAGAGTATAGAAAAGTCAGAGACAATTAAATATTGGTATTCAATCCCATAACCTAAGGAAGAGCAATTTTGCTAAACTGAATACAGAAGAGCTTTTCAAGTCTGTGGATACCGACAATAGTGGCACCATATCTGAAGAAGAGTGGCTCAATTTTTGGACTTCAGTGCTTAGAAGCGGACACTCAGAAGAGGAGATTTCAGATGAAGTACAAATACCTCCACATTGTAGCTTGAATCCATTGAGTCGGGGTCCTCGTGGGTTAAGTTTGAAAATCTAGAAAAAAAAGGCTGATATTATATATCATTATTATGCATTCAACAAACAGGAGTCTCTTTGCAACTGATCATCTCTGGAATTAGAGTGATTCCAGTTTGCCTACCCTACTCTTATCTGGTACATGTATAAATTACCAAAGGAACAATCCTAATGAAACAAATAGATTAGTGGGTGCCCACAGATCTTGAACTACGCCTAGAACGCCTATATAAACATAATAACTAGTATTGTGAGTTGGGGAGATGTAGATTAAAGAAATTCTCATTCTTTGATCATAATATGCCCCTGTACAAATACGGCATGAAACTTAACATGCATCCATATTAGGAGGTCTTCCTACTGGATTCACCAGAAAAATTCAAGAAATGGTTCACTCTCTTAAAGAGATACTGTATTTTGGATAACTTCAGATAAAAGTTTAGGGTTTTGAGCCAAACCAAATATAGACATTGCTTATTAGGGTATTCATACTTTAATTGCATTCACAACACAAACTTTAAAATGGTGTAGATTATAGAAAAGAAGAATCTATCTTAAGAGTTAGTTAGTATCCTTACCAAAGAGATTAGCTGCTTAAGACAATTGAAGTAGAGCAATATTTAATTTTAGTCATCAATCACTGATGTATTTCAATGAATTGTATGAAGATGAAGATTTCCTATATATTTCATTCAATCACTACTAGGGAATTAGTGCAAGAGTATGGCTATTGGAAAATCCCTGTCTACCTTAAGAGAAATTAATAGCATAAATAATGTATAATCTCCTTTAAGGTGTATCACACATGCATAGCAGAGGAATTTTTCATAGAAATATACATTTAGATACAATATATATTCTTGAGTAATTGCCACAAGTAGTGCTGGTTAACTTTTGCTACTCAGAAAAGTACATTCCGTAAACAATGTATAAAAAATGTGGCACACCTGGTTTTATTGCTCCAGAAATATTTAAATATAAGAATTATACTCCAAAAGTAGATATGTTCAGTCTTGGAGTTGTGATGTACTCTCTATGTTTTGGAAAGATGCCCTTCTATTCAGAAAGACAAGAAGATACTTTAGCCAGAAACAAAGCCTGCATAATCGACTATGAGTAATGAGTTAAGGGTACCTAAGCCAGGCCAAAATCCATAGAGTTTCGTCTTCCTGTCTCAATCTAATGAAAGGACTCTTGAACCAAGATCCAGAGCAAAGACTATCAGCAACATAAGCCTTGTAACACCATTGGTTCATTAAGATGGGAGCCAAAATACAATAATCAAAAATGGTGAGAGGTAAATCATTATCAACAATAATTGAAAATTCAATGGATATTACTCATAGGTATTATATGAAATTATTTAGCTTTCAATACCGAACACCCTCCATTATAGATGACACTGTAGAGAAGGAATTCACAACAGATTCTTTAAATGAGAAGTTAAGTAAAATAAATTCTCTACAACTAAAACCATCTAAATAAAGACATATTTAATGAATATAACTATCATTATAACACTAAATATGGTTTAAATGTCTCAAGCTTTGAAGTAAGTTGGGTACGTGCTTATTCTGGAATGTCCATATTTTCACAGATTTGTTCAACAAGTGCTAGAAATCGATTAAATTGTTCTTCTGTTATTTTAATGTGTTTGTGTATCTATGATATCTTTCTATGATTAGTGATATTAATACTCATGACATTAAGTAACATCTGGTAAATCGAGCAAGAAAGCAATGAATTGCTTCTAATGACACTTAAGTCTACGCATATCGGTCTCATAAAACTTCCCCCTAAGTCCTTAGTCGAAGAGAATCTTGTTGTAGAGAGTTTCGATAAGATCTCGAATTATAGGGTCATCCCATTGAAAATGTTACTGCATAATAATAATCAGACAGCTTTATTAAATACAATCTGGTCTCTGTACTTCTCAACATGATCTAATAACTCCTCCAGATCGCCACCACTCACCTCCATGTCTTAGGCTATGTTCTTCAGATGTACTTTGAATTTGTCAAATTACTGATTAGTAATGTTAAGTGTTTTGTGAACTTCAACTATATCCCTAACATAACTACTATCATACTTCCCAGTGTAATGAGTGTTCTTATCTCCCATCATTTAAGAAAAGAACCTCTTTTATTGATATCTAACCCTACTCATATCAGCTTTCAAGAACTTATCCCTCAACAACTTGTCAAATAGCACCTTATAATAAAATTAGTCAATTAGTTCCGATACTTGTTGATCACCACCAAAACGCTCAAAAAGACACTTTTTTCCCTACATTAATTAATTATATTCGAATGTCTTTAGGAGTACCATTAAAAATCATGCATGAAGCTGTTCATCATATTGTTACAGTAGAACTCAAAACTGGTGAGATGTTTACTGGTTATATGGCTGAAGCAGAAGTATCATCAGACTTAATTTTAGGACACCATGAATGTAAGATTAGATGAAGTACAAATGGTTACAAGAGATGGCAGACCAATGTCGTTGGAATAAGTCTATTTGAGAGGTAGTCAAATTAGATTTGTGGTCATTCCAGATGTCTTCAAATATGCACCTATGTTCAAGAAGATTAGAGCTAATGCCAAGTCCAAGAACATGCAATAGATTAGAGAGAAGGCACGTTAAGTTAGGGGTACCTATATCATTGATTCCTAGAGGAACTTGTACCACGTATCAAGTCAGGTCTAGAATAGTAGAAGAAATGAGTTTGCATTCACATATTAAATAAACTTCTATATGTCCAATTTAAAGTACATAGCCGTCTATCGTATTGACTCTCTAAAAATTGTCAATTCTTATATACTCGTCCAAGCTCAAGAAGAAGCCTTCAAAAATGAATCCAATAAAGTGTGTTCCCAAATTAAAGACATTAATTTACAGACAGAAGAACGGCAAAAGATCAATACCAGCAATGGTAGTTGGTTTTGTAAAACATATGGATTTGGATTAGCAGTCCTTGTCTTAGGCAGTATGTTATATCATAACCTAGTCGTCACTTATCCTGAAAGACATGCATATGCATTAATTAAAGAGATATAAGATGAATTTGCAAAATTGGGAAATTACTCACAGCAAGATGATGCTAGTCTTAAATTACATATCAAAAAACCACTCAAAGATTTAGGAGTTAAGTATAATGACCTCGTTTAATTGGATAAAATATATTTGGCACAATAGCAAGTTATTCAACATTATTTAGCTAGGTTGATGAAACCAAAATTATTATGGAAGATAATGTGAAAAAAGTATTAAAAAATACACAAAATTTAGAAGATCTATCTGTTAAAGCAGAAAACATGAATTCTAATGCCAAATAATTCTCTAAAAATGCTACAGAATTAGTAATTTAATGATATAATTAGGCTTCTATTATGTATTGGAGAAATATGAAATTAAAGATCATTATAGGATTAATAGTATTAGCAGGATTGCTATATATCATTGTACCAATCATCATCAAGGTTAGTACAAGCAATTGAATTTATTGTTAATTCGTTTTTAATATTAATTAATATGCGCATCGCCTATCTAGTCTTGCTTTTAGCAGCAACATAAGCTGTCAAATTCTTAGAGGAACCCGCTGTCTTTGTCTAGGTCGATGACTAACCATTCATGTAACACGCTATCTTCGCATAACAATCCTCCCTTTTCACAGATGAGGAATTAGCAAAAAATACAGAATTTGCTAAACCACTAACAGGAGAATTCAATTTCTTGGATGAATAAATAAGTTCACTTGAATCAGCAGACTAATAATAAGTGCTTTTAGCTGCCTAATATGAAAAAGATTTACCTGCAAAAGGAGATTGTGTGATTCTTTATGCTTCATGCGAGTTTTAAGGAACATCAGGAAAAGTTTGCAATAGTGAAGATGCCTTAAACTTCTAATTGCCAGTCTTCTCAATTTATGTTCCATTAGGGTATATTGAATTGTAACTTAGATAATAATTTGCCACAGTAGATTCAGAAAGCAGAGAACAAGTTGCTTTCTTGACAAGTGAAAAATGTTTAACTGATCCTATTGTATTGGCAGACACAAGAAAAGATGTTTTCATTTCCAAAATGTCATAATCACTTGTTGGTGATTTATCAGTACTCATAACCTAATCATAGACGAGGAAATGGTTGGACCATAACCATAATTATTATCAGAAACACAATTCAACTTTGATTAAGTAGAAGCAGAAGCATCTGTTGATTAACCAGCAGACTAAACAGTTGACTAAGTTTAAGCAGTTGATTAAGTTTAAGCAGTTGATTAAACAATTGATTAAACAGCAGTATAAGCAGTTGATGCTATTGACGTAGTCCCTTAGGCTGAGCCACTTGCCGGCTAATCTTAATGAGACATATAAAAATATAAATATTAAAATTATGACTAGTGAAGTTAAGAAGTAAATGAATGAGTTTAGAAAAGCTCATTTCTATGTAGGATTTGACAATAGTAATTATTATTCATAGTCTAGCTCCTGGAAGTACCAATTATTTGGATGACTATACTGCAAAGAAAACAATAAAAGAATTCCCTCGTACTGAAGAAGCTAAACAGTTTGAAACCTATATTTCAAATCCAAGAAAAGCTCACTTTGAATTTGGAGAAGATAATGTTAACTACCAATCCATAGCTAAATTATCGTTTGATCCAAAAGAATCCCAGAAAGCGCAACTGTCTGAAGAAACACAAAAAGACTTACGAAACCACCATTTCAAACTAGGCTTCCACAGTGTACCCAGTGAAACTGAATATTCCCAATACAAATAGCAACCAATCGAAACTCGTACCAAGTAATAAGTTAACATTCGTAAACACCACCATGACTTTGGAGACCTCAAAACATACTTCACTACTACATATCAAGATACGAATAAAGAACCTAAAATGGAGAAATAAGAATATCATCCACCTGATAATAAAAAGATAAACATTCATATGGGAAATGTATTAATAATCTAATTTAGGACACTACTGATTATGGTACCCATTATACACGATACCTTGAAGGTAAGTAAAATCCCTAAGACCCACATAAAAAGGATTTAGAGAAGTTTCTCAAAGAGTCTCATTTAGTAATGGGTGAACATCCCTCTGTTAAAGTGTCATAAAATAAAGATGCATTTTAAGGGTAGTAGAATGGAGAAGTAGTAAGAGTCAATAAAGAAGTCTTAATGGATTTAAGGACTGCACACTTTGATTTATCATATTAGAAAGCAGATATGCCATAAACAACAAAGCAATCAATGTTTTAAAAGACTGCCATTGCACTATCCTAACCTGCATTACCAAAAACATCATTGACTATTGGAACACATGGATATTTGAATGATCGCTATTACTAGACTAGTTACAATACAAACTATAATGATCCTAATACAAAAGTTCCTGAATTTGCAAAGGATCCAAGAATTTCTTCAATTAAATTTGGAGATGAATAAGTTGATTATAACACTGAAACAATAAGCAAGTATAATATACATGTAAATTAGTTATGTATAACCAGAAAAATTGTAATAATTTAAATTAGATAAAAATT
Source organism: Paramecium caudatum (assembly GCA_000715435.1). Classification (NCBI taxonomy): domain Eukaryota; phylum Ciliophora; class Oligohymenophorea; order Peniculida; family Parameciidae; genus Paramecium; species Paramecium caudatum. The sequence continues at coordinate 253,152 of JMSD01000050.1, forward strand.
AAATAAGAGATTTAAGATAACATCACTTCGAACTAGGAACTGATAAAACAGAATATCCATAAAAGGAAGAAAAAGAGTTCTCTTTACCTAATACATTATCAGAATAACAATTGAAACACTTGAGGAGAGAACACTTTGTATATGGTAGACAATAAAATACATACGACACACATAATTCAAAATATGGAACAAGTTTAGGTCCACCTAATAAGTTAGGAGAAGCATTACAATAAGATCTAAGAAGACACCATTATGAAGAAGATGGAGAAAGGGGATTCCAGACATCATATCGTGCAATGCATGTCAATTAATGATTGATTATGTTCAATTTTATTAAATGACTAATAAACAAAAAGATTATTGGACCAGCTTCATTTCAGGTATGTCTAATCAAGAAATTAAGGTGGTTTTGCTGGAGTTTGTGCCAAGACTGTCATTTCCCCATTCGAAAGAATCAAGTTGCTATATTTGGTATTAAAAAGCATTTACAAAATTAGACTAGATCAACATAATTTACATACAAGGCAGCCATACAAGATGCTATATATGTATACTAACATCATGGAATCCTTAATTTTTGGAGAGGTAATCAAGCCAACGTTCTTCGTATATTTCCACAATCAGCCATTGTTAGTTTATTGCATTATTTGTAGAATTTTTCCACCTTCGATTACTTAAGAAAGAGATTTGCTCCAGATCGAGAAGATAAAACCCTACTACGGAAACTGCGATTGTTCATGTGTGGACTCACATCAGGGATTGTGGCTTAGAGTATAGCCTACCCGTTTGATTTCCTTAGAACAAGGCTTGCAATGCAAAGAGACGCGTTTCTCTACAAAAATATATACGATGCAGCAATAAAAATTTATAAAGCAGAAGGCTTCCTCTCCTTTTATTCTGGCCTACCGATTGGCATGATTGGTGTGGGAATCTATCACGGCAGCGGATTCTTCTCATTCACACTCATGAAAGAGCATTTGCTCGAGAATTACCCTTTTGCAGCCAAACACTAGATAACAGATTTTGTCACAGGAGGTGTTGGAGCAATCATTGCCCAAGTATTGGCATACCCATTTGATATTACAAAGAAACGCATGCAGGGGTAGAATATGCTCATGATAAATGGTGAGATCAGTTCCATGAAGTAAATAATTATTATAAAAATTTTTAGGTCAACTTGGGTGTAAATGAAAAACATTTACTAAGTGGAGGGAATTGTTAAGGGATTTTATAAGGGCGTTTCACTTAACTTTATTAAAGCTCCCCTCTCATCAGGTACTGCTTGGATGGTCAAGAATTCAGTAAATAGACTACTAAATAAAAATTATGATTTCTGACAGTGTATTTCTATTTTTAATTGCAATTTCTAAAAATAGAGAATCAATTTATAAAAACATATACAATTAACCATTCAATATGTCCGTGTGGCGTAATGGTAGCGCGACAGCCTCCTAAGCTGTAGGCTGCAGGTTCAAGTCCTGCCTCGGATGATTTTTTTTATTATTAATACTTATTTCACGATTTCTGGTTTATTATTATTATATGGGTAAAAAAAACACATAGAAGTGTGAAACTAAAGATATTGACTTAAATGATATCTTCAAAAACATTAATAAGAAAAAAACAGAAATAAAAGAAAAAATTGTGAAAGAGAAAGCCAAAGTTAAAGCAGAAAAAGAAAAATAAAATGAGGAGCAGGATTAATAATTGAAAAAATAAAAAAAAGAAAAACGCACTCAAGAAGTATAAGAAACTAACAAAGTAACAGAGGAAGGCTTTAAAATATATAAAGTTGAGGATTTAAAGATAGGAAAAGGAGGTAATACAAAATTGTGTCCTTTTGATTGCTAATGCTGTTTTTGAATGTATGTATAATACAAATATGAATATGTTCACAAAATTTTATAAATAATTTAACGTGCAATATGCTATGCAAATTTATTTTTATGAGTTCTTATCTTATCGAGTACTTTTTGGTAGATATTGTAATTATTAATTAATTTGGCCACCTTCGATATGTTGTAATGAGGATAATAATGTTCATATTCAAAGACTCTATCTACTATAAGATCTAATTAAAGTATTTATTATTGATTATCTTCCATTTCTAATATTGCATTAACATGATTCCTATTAATATTGAGGTTTGGCAGCAAAAGACTTCGATTACTCATCTGTCGTTGCAATGGACCTGGTTTTTTATGCCTTATCTCTTATGAGGCCATTGATTGTTATTAAGAGTGTTGTTAATAGATTGTTTATTCTGCCATAGATTACTCATCTTCCTCCAATTATTGTAATCCCAAACTAGCCAAATACTTTTGATCTATCTAATTTGGAATTGATTTTTATTGTTGCAATATTTAATCCAATGCCTGCTCTCTTATTAAAATGGAATTGAATCTTTTTCTTTATTTCTGTCTCACATAAAATTATCTTTAATGTTCTTTACTACTATTATACATGGAAATAACTTTATTTTTGTTTTTCCGAAAAAAGAGCAGTGGACAATGTTTAAATTAATGATGACTTTTACAAGCTTCACAAATTATCTAATTTTTACTATCTCCAAATTAAGCTTAATCAATAGTGTAACGATACTTTTCATATTATCTTAAATCATTATGTACGATACTCAAAAATTCGGTTTAATTTAAGTAAGCAACTTAAACGAATGTTTGAGCAACCATATCAAATTACATTGAATCTTAAAAGTAAAACTCTCTCTCACAAACCAATTTACCTGATGTATATCTTTTAATTGTTCTATCAAGAAGAACTGATTTCACTCTCCCAGATAGAACAATATACAATTTATCTGGATGCTCATCTTTTTTAATAATAAATTCCTCTGGAGCATATGTTCTTTCATGAATACAAAAACATAACTTTTTTATGATATCATCAGATAAATTGGATCCAATTAATTTTGATCTCTTCAAATATCGATAATACATTGCAATTTATACTTCTTATTTCAATTTAGGATTCAATTAACCCATCAATTCATCTAAATCTAATTCTTCTTCTTATTTAAATTATAGGTAATATTCTATATATTTTCTTACTCTAAACTAAAGTTATGTATTTAATCCTCTTTACTTTATATGATTACTAACCAATCTTAACTTGGCATTATTTATATTTTGTTGTTCTGCTAATTTATAAAATATACTTTAAATCATTCCTAAAGCATAACCAAATGTTCCAACAACAAAAAAAGTAAGCAATGTAACCAATATTTTTTCAGGAACTGTTACTGGTACAATATCACCATATCCAACAGTCATCGAAGTGATTGTCACCCAATATAGAGAAGTGAAATACTTTATGCAAAGTGAAGCATCAAATATTTCTTATTAATGAAGCCATGTATGTGGATATCCATATTCAACTTCTTTGATTGCAAAATAGTGCAACAAACATGCACAAAAATGAGAAATAAGCAATAATGAGTAAATGAGACAAAAGAGTGAATATATAACAGCTGTCTTCTCTTTAAAGTTAGAAATTTCTTCAATTACAGTCATAGTTCTTCTAACTTTGGTCATTCGAATAAGCATCAAGTAATTAGCAAATTAGAATCCAAACCAAGACAATATGAATGGCAACACAACTGTTAAATCTATTATGAACTCTCCTTTCATGTAGTGCCAAAATATATCCCTTTTAGAGGTATGTAGTATCCCCCTAACATAGTAGCCCTTGAAAAAGTTGAGTACTAGTTCGATCAAAAAGATGCAACTTGGTAATGTACTAAACAACAAATATATGTCTCCAACGTCCTCCTTCGCCAAATCAAATGACAATTAAAGAGGCACATAAAAGATGTTCAGGATCGTTACAATTATAAGAATCACATCCCAAATAAATAAGAATTTGTCTGCAGGTAAAAGGACAGTTTGATTACTCTTCAAAAAGGACCACACTCTCCACCAAAATGCATTTGCTGATTTTCCTTCATATTTTATTTAACCTATCTACGGCAATATGATAATTAATACTCTGGTAGGCTTCTTCTCTAATAATCTTGCATACAGGTAGTATTGGAAGGAACTAGCTCGATCTCGGATTAGATAAAAAATATCCTTATTGAGAATTTTAAACCTATATGCAGTAGAAAAGTGTTTCATTTTAGTTATGAAGATCGCAATTTTTTGAATTATTTTGAGCGGCTTAGATTTCCATACACTATATAGCAAAAGTTCGATACTCTACTGTTTCTAATTGTTCGATTTCCTTCTCCACACTATCCATCGCTTCCACTTCTATTCTCTTGTCCTCCTATTTCTTTTGCTCCTGCTGAGTGAATTTCATCAGAAACCTATGCTTAATCATTAATAACTTATATTTTTATAATCACCCAAAGTAGTAATACTATTACCTATTACATTAATGAATGGCAAGAATTTAAAAAGCAAATTTTTTATTTAAAAAAATATCTTCAGAAATGACATCTGTTCCCCTTGTGTCAGTATTTTCAGCTGATGATGCCACTAAAGTGACAGCCAAGCACATTCCACTCCCTGCTGTGTTCTCAACACCAATTAGACCAGACATTGTTTCATTTGTTCACACAAACATTGCCAAGAATAGAAGACAAGGTATATGATGTAAACTATGTTTAGCCCATGCCGTCCACCCATAAGCTGGTATGTAACACAGTGCTGAGTCCTGGGGTACCGGTAGAGCTGTTGCTCGTATTCCAAGAGTGTCAGGATCAGGAACCCACAGATCTGGATAAGCCGCCTTCGGTAATCAATGCAGAAAGGGAAGAATGAGTTGCCCAATTAAAGTGTGGAGAAGATGGCACAGAAGAGTCAACATCAAATAAAAGAGACATGCTGCTGCTACAGCTGTTGCAGCCACAGGCATCGTCCCATTGGTGTTGGCAAGAGGACACAGAATCAGTTAAGTCCCACAAATCCCCTTAGTTGTTGAAGACAAGATTGAATCATATGAAAAGACCAAGGATGCCCTTAACTTCTTAAAGAGATTCGGTGCATTCGAAGATGTCTAAAAGGTCGTTTCAACCAAGACAATCAGAGCCGGAGTCAGCAAATCAAGAGGAAAGAAATACAGAGTTAGAAAGGGTCCATTGGTTGTTTACTTCAATGAAAACGCTAAATTACTCAAGGCTTTCAGAAGTATTAATTATTCGAATCTTAGATGTTCCCGGAGTTGAAGTCGTCAATGTTACTAGATTGAATCTCTTATAACTTGCCCCAGGAGGTCAATTGGGAAGATTTGTCATCTGGACATAAAGTGCATTCGCTAATCTTGATAAATTATTCGGAACATACAGATATTCATCAATCCTTAAGGACGGATATCAATTGTTGAGACCACTCCTCACAAACCCAGATTTGGCTAGAATCATCAACTCTAACTAAGTCTAAGAAAAGGTTCAAGCTGCCAAGCAAACAACAGTCCTCCATGAAGTCTAAAAGAAGAACCCATTGAAGAACTCAAAGGCTTTAGACAGATTAAACCCATATGCCAAGAAATAAAGAGCTGCAGCCACTGCCGCTGTTAAGGCCCACACCACCGGAACCAAGAAGATCAAGAAGGTATTGTATTATATTTATCCTCTTAGAACAAGGCTCTCAAGAAGTAATCCAGAGCTGCCTTTGTTAAGGTTTCATAAGGCTTAAATGATGCCACTACTTTCGCCATCCAAGAAGAGAAAGACATCAAAATTAAATATTTCTCAGTTCAAAGAGGAGTCGAAAAATAAGAATGATGAGATTATAAATATTAATTGTATAATAAAACATACAAATCTACATTAAATACATAAATATAATTGATCTTGTTCTTTATGTAAAACAAAAGAAAAAGAATATTAAAAGAATGATTATATTTTTCAATATATCAACTAATTCATTTATTTTATTCTTGCAAGTTAAACTTTGAGGAAAGTCTCGTGATATGATAACCATCCTTGCTAGTTATGACAGCGTTTTTGTGTTTTCCATTTTCGACAGAAAAAATTGAAGGTATTTACTGAAAGCAATTAAGTTTCTTAATTTCTTCCTAATTGTTACTGAATTCATTCATATTGACAAATTTAATTTCTGAGTCTATTATGATTAGACAAAAGTCTGATAACAGGAAAAATTTAAACTCACAGGGTATCCATGTTATTTAAAATTTTTTTATGAACGATAGCGTAGTAATATCCAATAATAAAAAGGTTTTGCTCTCTGAAACAACTAGGAGAGTTTCATCTATTGAAAATTTTATTGAACACATACCAGACCAATTAGTTTCTTTCTAAAATTACTTAGGTAAAGGAATTGTTTATAGTTTTCTTACATCAAACAATGAAACATAAGTTTTAGCATTTATATAAGCCAATAAATTCTCACTTTTGGAGAGAGTAAAACATTAAGCCTATTTATCAGCAATTTCTAATATCCTTTAACCAAGTTTATAATTAATAAATACAATGGTATCTTCAGCTTTACTTTTATACCTTTCCTCTTCACTTGGATAAGTATATTAAAAAGGTTCTTCCAGGCAGATTAAAAGATTGAACTTAAATGCCAATAATATATTGTCAAAAAAGAAGGGACTTCTAATTTAAAGAACTTAACTCATTTTTTATAAATCCCAAACAGTCGTCACATGTCCCATATGGGCTAAATATTTATCTTCTTAGATAAACTTTATTTGTCCATCCATTTTATATTCTGAACTTAATTATGTAAAGCGTTGATTTTGTCTTAGATCCCACAAAACAATGGTTTTTTCACCTTGTCCCGCTGCCAATAAATTTCCATCATTGGAAAATGCTACAGAAAAAATATAACGATTCATGCCTTCTACTATTTTTATTTTCTTAAGTGTCTTTAAGTCCCACAGCTCTATTTTACGATATCCGTTTGTAATAGCTAATATGTCTTCATTTTTGTAAACATCAAATTTTCTATAACTCGATTGTGTGTTTTGAATAAATCTTTCATTTTCAATATTCCAAAGCCAAGTCTTATTCCCTATTTCATAAGAAAGCATAGTTCCATCAGGAGAAAATTATGGTGCACAAGCTTAATTATCCCTCACATTTGCTTTATCTGTAGACAACTATCTTACATTTTTACTTGCTGAATCTAGCAATAACAATTAATCATGATCTTTTGTTATTGCTATATTTCTACAATCATTCGAGATATTGAATTGTTATAAGCGCTCTAAATAAGGTAAGCAAATTTTATAAATAGTTTACCTTGTTTATAAATCAAAATAACAAAGTTCTTGTAACAGGTGAAATTATTATCGCGAATAAATGCACTCTTTTGAAGAAAGATAGACAAATGTTTTGAACTTAACGTATGTTTGCCTTTGTTATGTTTATATCTCTATTATTTCTAATAAATCCTCATACGCCAGTGCTAAACTGAATCCATTATCAAGAAATTTCATTTTCTTTAGATTTTTTGGAACTTGAATTTCCTAAATCTACGATGCATTTAGCATGGAAATAACATGAACTAGAAAAAGGCTACTATGGAAAGCTAAATATTTTCCTTGATTTGAAAAAACAAATGTTGAATTATAAACATATCCGTTGTCAGGTAAAATTAGTTTACGAATAGTTTTTCCTGTTGTGAAATTTTTAATGTATATTCTATGTTTAATCCATGAAGCAAATTGATTTTTATCTATCTCAAAACCTCCTTTAGGAACTCCATTCATGAAGTAATTTTTTCTCACTTTGCCCGACTTAATATTGTAAAATAAGAATTATGATACTGATTTTTGCTATTGCATAGTTAACAAATTAGTATTTGATATAAATTTAACTCTCGATCCTGTTAATTCAAAATTAAGCTATTCTACATTCTTTTTAATCCAAATGATATGAGATAAATCTGCCTAATTGAAATTACAGCTACTAACATCTACATTATTAAATTTAGACCAACTTAAATTTGATTTTAAAAACCTTCCGTTATGCAAACAAACATCATTGATTTGAATATATGAAAAATCAATGTTGTGTAATGAAAAACTCAAATAGCAAAGGAGAAACAAACTGTTTGAGGAAGCCTTAACAATTCTTGGATACAAGGCTGATAACTTCACTATTTGAATTAGTTTTTCTTTTATATTTTTAATTATCTTTAATCTTTCCACAAGTATTTTTAATATTGTAGTTAAATTGTTTTTCGAACAATTCAATTGAATTATGTTTAATTTGCTGTTTTCAATGAAATGAAAGAATTAATATATTTTTTCCAACTAATCTCCAAAGCATTGTACAAGATAGTTTAAAAATTTTTTTCATCCTAATTTTAATGAGTAACCTGAAATTAATTCCATTTGCTAGCTGCCTAATTCAATAACTTGATGTCAATTAATTGAATCTCCTCCAATTCCACAATGATTTAAGTGGCTTTTAAGAATTCTCTTTCTAAATTTGAATATTTGTTATTTTTGCCATTCATTATTTTAAAGTATTCAAAATAAAAATCATAGAGGGTAAACTTATTCAATGACTCAGTAAGTAAATTGTTGTTCGATATAAGAGTTAGTGCCATTTCCAAATTCTATGGAGTATTTAAATAAGTACGCCATCCTTACTGTTCTGTAATAGAACAAATCGCTTGCATATGTTAAATTTTTTCTTTAATTTTATTTAGAATTTCTTGACTTTGGAAAAAATTATCCATCAATTTTAAGAATTGAGAAATTTGATCTGTAAAAGGTTGGTCTGTTAAATTTTAAATAAAATTTTAGAAAATTTCTTCAAATTCATGAAATTTTATTTTTCTTTAGGCTTCATTGCAATCAATTAATTTGTTGAAATTAATTTCAGCAAGGAGAAACAAATGCCTCAATAAATATTCCTTGATGTTTCCATCATCAAAATTCAAGATATCCATATGAAGAACGAATATTTAATTTGAAAATTCGTAATCATCTTGTTCTGTTAAAATGATGAATTTTAAAGTATTTTTAAATTTTTGTAATAACTGGCTTATTAAGCTTTTCAGTTTCAACTCACTAAAAAAATCTGGCTGAATTATTATAAGCGCCTTGTCCTGGTCTTAAAGCAATTATTTTTCGAGTTCATTAATTTGCTCATTATTAAAATTATAATCTTGAGAAAGCACCACGTTCAATAAATCTTATGCATTTTCATTTATATTATTTATTATTCGAAGTGGAAGCCATAAACTCGTCCCATTTGCGTATTGTTCCCAAAGATTTATTGAAATTTTCCGGCTTAGCACCTTCTTGCCACATCCATTTTGACCATGTAATACTAGAATATCATATCTGGACTCCACAAAGCAATCAATCAAACTAGCAATAGTACTTTAATTATCCTCAATGTCTTCCCAATCAGAGCCTCTATAGTCAGATTTAATTATCCAAGGAGTATTTGAGTTATGCCTAAAGCTTTTTGAGAATGAAGGTTAGATGTAAAAATCTAAGTTTTATTGTTATGAGTCTTTGAGCAGAATGTCCTTCACAAATGAGTGGTAACTTTTCAAATTCTTTTTTGGCAACATAAATAATTTATTATTGGATTTAACATATATAATGAACTATTTTATCATAATTATAAGACTGATAATATTATATAATTCACTTATCAACTACAGCTTCTTTCAATTTTTTGAAGAATCTCTGATTTATGATTAAGTATGCTACAAAATGTCCTGCTCCATATATAAGCCCTGTAAGTAATGGTTAAACAATAAGCTTTAATGTCAGATTCTATTCGTCTTTCTTATCTGAAACCAGGTCTCTATAGTCCATTTTTTTATTAATTTTATTTGTGATGTTGAGATTCAGTTTAAACCTTGTGCGAAGAAATATGTTTCGATCTATGAAGCCCGTCTTTGCATTTTCATCAGATAAGGAACCTCCTAAAGGTATTTTTAAGTGAAATAGTGCAAGGCTTCCAAAAATTTTAGCGTAAATCCAAAATCCAGCAGGACCCCCCATAAGAATAGAAGATCGAACAGAATACAGAAAGTAAACCAACTTAAGAGAAGGTTGAAGAGATCATTAAAGAGGAGACTGAGAAGTAGGATCCTGAACAAGAACCTCCTAAAAGTATCAGAATTTTCTAAGATTAGCTGAGAAACCAGAAAAGAAGAAATACACTTTCACATACGATCCAAAATCCTTCAATATAGAGAATCCAAAGAAACCAGAACCACAACCAGAATAAGAGCCAGAAAAAGAGCAAGAAGAACCTCCAAAGGAAGAGACCAATCAATAGCAATAAAAAAAGAAATCAGCAATGCCTGAGATTGATTTTGACAAGATTATAGAGTACTTCAAAAATCCTAAGAATCGCAATTACGTTTATGCATTTTTGGGTCTCAGTGGATTGGCCTCCCTATACACTTATTTAAGTATGGAGGAGGAAATCACTTACACTGATTTTCTAAAGACATACCTAGAGGGAAACCAGGTCGCGTAAGTGAAAATATACAAGAATGAAACCAGCAAAGTTAATTAAGCATCCATTGTCACATAGAGAGGAGAATCAAAGCGCTTGATTTTGGGAAATGTGGATCACTTTCTGGAAAATCTAGAACGATTCCAAATTGAAAAGGGACTCTACCCCGAACAATTCATACCTGTTTCATTTGAAACACAATTAGATAAAGGGAAAATGTTTGACAGAGCAGTCAATGTACTTTACTTTGGTGTGACTGTTGTTATTGCACTATCATTGTTCAAATCACTTAAAGGATCCATGGGAAATATGGGTAAAGGTGGAGGAAATGATGTATTTGGATTCGGTAAATCGAATGTTAAGTAATTTGGTTTCGAATAAAATGTAAGAGTCAAGTTCAAGGATGTTGCAGGATTAGATGAAGCAAAGCTTGAAATCAAGGAATTTGTTGATTTTCTTAAGAAACCTCGTAAATACAAGGAAATGGGTGCTAAATTACCCAGAGGTGCATTACTTGCAGGACCACCAGGTACTGGTAAAACAATGGTGGCAAAAGCTTGTGCAGGAGAGGCAGGTGTTCCATTCTTTTTCGTTAGTGGATCAGATTTTGTGGAGATGTTTGTTGGTGTTGGAGCAAGTAGAGTTAGAGACTTATTTAAATAAGCTAAAGCTAAATCACCAAGCATCATATTTATTGATGAAATAGATGCTGTAGGAAGAAAAAGAGATGCTAAAATAGGTGGTAATGATGAAAGAGATAATACTCTAAATCAATTATTAGTTGAAATGGATGGATTTGGAACTGATACTAATGTAATAGTACTAGCTGCAACTAACAGAAAAGAATTACTTGACCCAGCACTTACTAGACCTGGAAGATTTGATAGAGCTATAGATATTACACTACCTGATATTGAAGGCAGAAAATAAGTATTCATGGTTCATCTTGCCCCACTAAAGTTGGATCCATCAAAATAAATGGAAGAATATGCCAAGAGATTGGCCACACTCACTCCAGGGTTCAGTGGAGCTGAAATAGCAAATCTTTGCAATGAAGCTGCTATTATGGCAGCTAGAGCTAATAAATTATATGTTGACTCAAATGATTTTGAAATGGCATCAGAAAGAGTCATGGCTGGATTAGAGAAGAAGAGAATAATTAGTGAAGAAGAAAGAAGAATAGTTGCATTCCATGAATCAGGACATGCTGTAGTCAGTTGGTTTTTACAAGGAGGTCATCCATTATTAAAATTAACCATTATTCCTAGAAGTAAAGGTTCATTAGGATATGCTCAATATTTACCAAATGAATCCAGTTTAGAAAATAAATCAGAATTATTAGATCGTATCTGTTGCATTTTGGGAGGAAGAGTTTCAGAAGAAATATTCTTCGGGCAAGTGACTACTGGTGCATATGATGATCTCAAGAAAGCATATGAAGTTGCTCATAGCATTGTTACTAAATTTGGTATGAATGATGTCATTGGATATGTTGGATTTCAAGAGGGAGAATTTTAGAAACCATATAGTGATGGAACCAATAAATAAATTGATGATGAAATTAGAAAGATTATTGAAGAATAAACTATTAGAACTAGATAAGTAATCACTGAAAAGAAGGATTATTTAAATAGGTAAAATTTAAATTTGATATTTTAGATTAGCAGAAACTTTATTAGAAAAGGAGACTTTGGATTTATAAAAGATAATAGCAGTATTGGGAGAGAGACCTTTCGCACCAAAATCAAATTACAAAGCATATCTAGAAATAAAAAAAGAAGATTAGAAAGAGGAGGAAATACAAGCTTAATAATGAATTATATTACATATATGTAATGCTTATAAGTATTCATCAGAATTTCATCGTCATATTATATTATATAATTTTTGGGAATTTAAAACAGCAATATCTTTTAAATATTTTAATGATATTTAGGCACAGAAACATTCCTAAGATAAAATTAAATAAATAAATAATCTAAAATAAATATGATACGCACCATCAAACCTATCAAAACATAAAGAAAGCCCAAGAACTCTGATGATTATACTGAGCTTCACAACAGAATTTCACTGGAACGTTTTCCCTATGGAGTGAAAGACTTTTAGTTTACAGAAGTTCCACTTGTCCATGTTGATAAGGACTTCTTCCTTGATCCTTTTAAGACTATTGATGAGTTATATCAGAAAGGCTATGAGAAATATGGAATTGTCAAGCTTATACTTCCTAGTGAGTTGATAGTTCCAGAGAAGAAGTTCTTTGAATAATTAGAAGCCAAGCTTAAAGGTAAGAGAGTTGAGACACGTGTGCAGACTCTAAACACTCAAAGGGCTGGCGAAGTATAATCGTTTTTAAAAATTAGATATTTGGTTCGAATTCTATTGGACATACTCTGTAATAGTATATGAATTATGCTAATTCCTTCTAACAAAGTCATAAGCTAATGGGAATTAGAGAAGTTTCTAAAGATGTTCGATAGAACGAGATAGAATTTTGGTCAATTATAGATCATCCGAAAGCTTATGAAGATGTTGAAGTTGAGTATGCTGCTGATTTGCTGGCCACAAAATATGCAACTGGATATGAGGAGGGACAACTAGGCAATTTAAGTACTATCAACAAGAACAAGAACTCTATATTCTAAGTGTTGAGGGAGAAGAGTGAAATGAGTGGAATCTCTGTGCCTTGGTTGTATTTAGGCATGAAGTATGCCAATTTCTGTTGGCATAAGGAAGACTTAAATTTAAATTCAATGAACTATATGCATGCAGGGGCACCAAAAACATGGTATTATTAAAATACTAATGTAGGTATGCCATACCTCCTTGTCATAGTGATAAGTTTTTAGAGTATTTCAACTCTACATACAGTGAGGAAAGAAAACACAACCCTCGCCTTCTCTATGATATTGTATGTTAAATCTCACCTGTTGAACTTGCCAAATAACATATTAATGTGTTGAGAACAGAGCAATATCCAGGAGAACTTATTCTAACTCTTGGAGCAACTTATCATGCTGGTTTCTCACATGGTAATATATTTATTAAATATCAGGATTCAATTGCAGCGAAGCAGTCAATGTCTCACCAACTTAATGGTTACCTGAATTCTCAAAGGCCTCACAAGAGTATCGTATGGACGGAAACTTGAAGAAAGTACTCTCTTGTATAATTTTAGGTCTCTTTCCCTCTTGAGTGGTTACTCAGTAAAGTGGCACTGATGGCAGATGAAGTATAATTTTCATAACAATCTTGGATGAGAGTATTCTTATTTAATAATTTAAGTTATTTGATAAATTTAAGGAATTAGTGGATTTGGAGATTAAGAATAGAAATCATATATTTGGATTGTATGATCAAGTCAAACAAGTTGAATTCGTGAATAAAGTTGAAAAATATGATAGATGTGTTTGTAAAATATGCTCCAATTATATGTATTTCAGTTACATATATTGCGGAAAGTATTAAATATATCTATATAAGATGTTTGAAAAAAGGATGTACTGCCCATTAGAGCATATGTGCTTGCCCTGCACCAAAGATTAGCCTCTATCTTCGATACAATAATGAGGAATTATAAACAATGCTCACAATACTAGAATCTAAAGCAAAAATAACAACGGGGTAGTGAATACTAATTATATATTTTAACAGAAATTTATTAATTTATTAATAAAAACTATTAATAAAAACTAACTAATTGTCTGTAAAAAAAATGTCAGATATCGATAATGCATCTCAAGAAAACACCCTCGAACTCCCTAAATTCGAGGAAAACATCCAAGATTTCAAGCCAGAACCTCGAAAAGACCTTAAAAAAGAAATCAAACACGAATCTAAGCCATCCTTCGGTCAATCATCTAAAGACTTAATTGAACAATACAAAAGCAAGTTCAATGCTCTTAAATCAATGGTGGATGAGCAAGCACCAACCCTCGAACCATCAATGATAGAAAAAACTGAGAAATCAGACATCTGGAAAAGTGATACTGAAATCCTCAAATCACCAAAAGAGTGGGACTGGAATATATTGAGCTCAAAAAAAGCTTCAACTGCCAGCCATCAACTAAACATGGAGACCAACATTCCAGATCCCATTGCATGTGAATAGGAACACAAGGCTTAAATAGCACAATAACGTTAAATGATTCTTGGTGTTCTTGATACTAGAGTTGAGCCAGGACTCAAACTACCATCATCATCAAAAATTATTCATAACAATCATGAACAAGCCCCAGCCAACTATTAAAATATATTAGATAAATTCAGAAGTGCTTCATCTCTTGATGATTTATCAACCTTCTTCAACACAGTTTAAAATAAGAAACCTGTTGAATAAGCAGCACCTCCTTAATAGGATCCTTTCTCACACATTGAGATTAGAAAGAATAAAGCAGAATCACAAATATCACAACATTATAAAACTCCGAACAAATCTCAAGATGACATATTTGAATATGGTTCTGGAAATAGAACATCATCATTTTTCTAAAAGAAATAATCAGCTTAGAAACCTCAACAACATTTACTATAAAGTCCAAGTCTTGGGAATCAATTTAATTATAGATCTGAATAATCAATCACATCTAAAGTTACTTAAAATATGAATTTCTAAGTAGATGTCAAAGATCATAGCAAAACCAATAAAAGGAAAGAAGAATTATAAAGTTTTATGGGTAAACTTGGATTAGGGAAGTATGATACTCCTAAGGTTGTTATCAATCTCGAAGCTGGAAATCAAAGTATATTATATTTATATTTAGATTCAACCATTGATAAAATGAGAAAGTTTGTAAATGGAACTCCAATGAGTGCTAGAAAAGCATCAGGAGGATTAACTGATTTGATTAATGAAAGATCTCTAAATTCAACTACTTTCAAATAATAAGTTAAATCCTATCATAAACCACTTCCAAAATAAGAAGTATAAGGAAGATTGAGTGCTGATACTTAGAACCTTTAAGATCAATCATTAAAAAGTCTACATCTGAAATTGGTTCACTAATCAAAAAATGCTATTGGAAGTTCAGGACTCAAATATGCAAGATGTTGATATACTTTTATATATATATTATATCGATATGTTTAATTTAGGATTCTATCTAGAAACGTTCTATAAAGTTTATAGAAACATCTTTTACATAAGGTATAAATGAGAATGATAGAAAAAAATTAAAAAGTTTAAATGAAACAAACCAAATTAGAGAAATATTTTTAGAGGGTCAAGGCCACAGTTGCAAACCAAGAGCCAGAGTAGGAAACAATTTAACAAATTCACGTCAAATAAGATGAAACTAGAGCACTCTTAAATTTGATGATCGAGGACAATAATTAAATCATAGGGAAGATAAAAAGCATAAAATACCTAAAACCTTATCTTGGTTGTCCAAATTATCAATGTAACAAAAAGAAGATGATATTAAATGAACTAAACTAATTCAAATGTGCTAATAGAAATTGTCTTAATATTCATCCAGTCCCATTTTTTTTAATGGAAGTCTTGATAGAAAATGAAAAATATTAGATGAAGGCAACTGTTTTTCATGACTAGATTATTTTGCTCTTCCCAGACCTCAACATCAATGATTATAACTAACATAAGAAGGATTATGGTAAGAAATTGTTAGAAAATGGAGAAAATAGAAAAATGAGATTTGAAATACAAACTCAGTGTAAAAGACAATAGGTCAATCCGAATAGTATAAGAAATCAAAATCTCAATAATGTTAGCTTTATTGTACATTATTTTTAATTACTATGAAATTTATATTAAACTTAAATTCTGTAATTAATTTCATCAAAGGGAACTCAAAATATTAATTTTTAATTATATTATGAAACAATCAAATATATTAGATTATTTAATTATCAAAAAAAGAATAATAAATAATGAATTGCAAGAACACACAATCCTAATTATTAATAATTTATTAAATACAAATTTCTCTAAAAGTGTTGCTGATGTTAATTAAATTAAAAAAGAAAGGTCTAGATGGAATGAAATATTA
>JMSD01000051.1:3615-48733 GCA_000715435.1 Paramecium caudatum
TCTTAAAATTCTTCCTCAAATTTTCCTTATTTTTTCCTTGCTTCTGTTAATTCAATTTCATAACTTTCTCTTACTTAAATAATTTATTATTATAATTAGTCTATTTTAAGGCTGTATTATTGTATTTAAATATTAAATTATTTAATTTAATTATCTTTATCAGCTGAAATAGTTTATTATTAATTCAACTAATTAATCATTTCTTATTCTAAAATAGTTTTTGATAATTTATCATGATTTTTTCTTTCTTATAATTAATTATTCAATCTTTTATTTAATTAATTCATTTTTTCGATTTCATTTCTTTATTCAATAAGTTTAACTTCATACATAGATAATTAAGATTATATCATTTCTAATTAATGTTAAAGTTCATGATTTTAAGTATCTAATTTTCTTACTTCCATACTAGTAATTTCTAGTTATGAGTTTCTTGCTTTCAAGTCATCAATTTCATTTTCTCTCTAATTTATTATATCTTTAAGCTTTTCTAACTCTTATTCATTAATAATTCTTTTCTTAAGGATTTCTTATTATGTTCTCATTTCATCCATATCAATTTTTGTTCTTTAATACAAATTAGTCATTCTTACTAATTCTTTTTAAGCAGATTCTTTTTAAGCATTTGCATCAACTATTTAAGTTTTTAAATCAAATTAATCCATTTCTAATGAATGACATTTCTTTCTCACTTTTTCAATTTCTTTATTAGCATTATCAAGTTCTCTTTATAAATGTTTGATTTCATCATTTAATTCATTAAGTGATACTTAATACATTTATTTTTATGATTGCATCTAAGTATGTATATCCATTTTGTAATGATTTTCAATATCTTACAATTGTTTAATTTTATCATTTTCACTAATATTATACTTCTATTTCCAAGAATCAGCTTCTAATCGTATAATTTTTATTCTGTCTTCTATTTCACGATAAAATTTATCATCAGATTTTGCCGATTGTATTTCCTATGATTAAGGTGTTTAAAACTCTGCAACAGAAGCTTATAATTTTAATTCTCTTTATTAAGGAAAAGTTTGTATATTTTAAATATTTGAAGGGCCATAAGGAAATTATTACTATGGAGAATTTACTGTTCTAATAATAGTCTAACCTGATGGAGGTGCAGCATGTATAGGTGATGTATTCTGTCTAATTTTATGAGCATTAACAATTTGTTCATTAATAGGTACATGTATTGCTTCATATATAACTGGCTTTAATAATTGAGTAGGCTAAGATTAATAGGAGTCTTTATGTAAATTAGGTGAAATTGATCTCATTAATTTTAATATTAAATTTATTCAATGTTCCAAATATTAAAATTATATAATAAATAGTCTTAAATTAATGTCATAACTTTCATCTGAGTTTGAGGGATCAAATGAACAATCCTATTCTTAATCCCCGAAATCTAAAAAAATTAAAAAAAATGACTCAGAATCACCAAGAAAAAAAAATATTGGCCATTGGACAAACGAAGAACATGAGAAATACCTTAAATTTTTGGAAGATCATGCTCATTTAAAGAAAAACAATAAAATATTTAAGCCAATGTCAGAAATAATCGGAACTCGATCACCTAGCCAGTGTAGGTAGCATTTAAACTTAATTTAGGTCTCACCATTAAAAATTTAATCCCATGTCTCCAGTTGTTCAAAGAAAAATATAAAAGGTTTAGAAAAGAAATTAATAAACACCTTCCACACTATAGGAAGACACAAATTTTTAATTAGAAGATGATTCAGTCATAAAAAATATGGTTTAATTAATGATTTATATGAAGATGATTAACCAAATCACTTTTAATTTTTTAACTTAGATGAGTTCCTTTGATGTGAAAGCATTATGCTATATGTTATAATAATTAACAATATATATTATTATAATTAACATCTCTAACTTAAAGATAATCTAGTTTATTTTTTATTATATTTACTGGAGATATCAACAAACCAATTCTATTTTTAAATTATTAATAAATGAATAATAGTTTATAACTATATGTAAATACAAAATACAAAGTTATACAAGTTTTTTTATATTTATTTTTAATTTAACAGAATTCATATTTAATCATAAGATGTATTAATCTCCAAAAAATACAATATCAACTGCTAAATTTCAATAGAAAGTAATGAATTTAGAAACTTAAACATCCTAATTTGATACTACTACTGCATTAATATAATCTATGTACATGTAAATTGATGAATAAATTGATTCAATCAATAAAAGGATTCCTAAATAAAAATAATAAATAATAAACAATGAAGACTCTCTTTTAGATAAAATTAATTAATAAAATATGATTAAAGCAGATGAAGAATCTACTAATTTATAATAATATTATTTAGCAATAGAATCAGAAGAAATATCAAATGTATTAAATACATAAGTTAATGATTAAATTTTATAGTAAACATAAATGAAAAAAATAATACTATAAACATAATAAAAAATTAATGATTTAAAATAAGTATATATTTTCAAATATTATTAGTTATTATCTTAGAATGAAAATGAATATAGAGATATAGAAGTTAAATCATAAGAAATATAAGAAAAATAATAAAGTTATGCATAATTATTACTTAAACTTAAAGAAAAATAATAGTAAAATGATTCTATATTCAAATTAATAGATTAATCTGCTTAATCTTAATGGCTTAAATTAAGATAATTATTTGATGTTGACATTATTAAAACCGGAATATCTGTCGAAAATCTTATTAAATTACAATAGATTTTATTAATGGAATCTGAAAACTTGATTTAAACTTCCAAGCATAAAAATGTTTTAGAGGGGAAAAAATAATTATTATTGGAAATACAATTACAAAACCCATTATTTAGTTTAGTTTTGTCATTTGATTAAATTTTATTGAATATTGTTCATCAACCTAAGGATCATTAAATTTCAAAACAAGGAATATTAGTATAAACAATTAAATGTATCCATATTCTTCACTAAAATTTCTGTTGGCTCGTATAAAACTTAAATAAATACAATTATTCTTAGAAACATTTTGAAGATTAATCAAAAGAATTCATTCAATATAGTAGTCTGATGAAATAAATTTCATAGAAAAAAACTTAATTGATGATTGAAGTTGATAAACTTAAAAAGTAATAAAAGGAAGTTTAATAAAAACTATAAAATGCACTTACATAAACAGAAAAAAAGATTGAATGTGAAGTTTAGAATTTAGTTTAGATGTATCTCAAAGATAAAGAAGATTTAATGCGTGACATAAAATTTAAATATGGAAAACAATATCATGATCATATGATCATGGATGTAAGATAAGAATTTAAAAAGATTTGTGTTAGTTAACATTTAGAAATGGTCAATAAAATTGATTAAGCTTATTTAAGAATGGAATAGATTGATAAAAAAATTATTGAAAATAAAGATAAAATTATTAATCTCTTAAAAAATTGGAGGGAGCAACAATTAAATTTTGGTAAAAAACCTTAAAGCTAATCATAAATTGATAAAAAAGAATTCGTACTTTAATTATAAAATTTAAAAATAATACTTTTGCAATTAGAAAATAGAATACAGAAAAAAAGCTCATCTAATTCAGATTGCTTACTTAATGAACTTTAAATAGAAATAAATAAACTAAAACAAGTTATTGAGGAAAATTTTGTAATTTAATAAAAATAAAGAAGTGATTCTATAGATTAGGGCAAAAAAATTAGAGCGCCTGAACATGGCCGATCTTAATCTCAAATACCTATAGCAAGCACTGAAATATCCGGAATCAAATTACCTATATAAAATCCATAAGAAATATTTGATTCTTAAGATGATCCCATTTAGATTGTGAAAAAACCATTTTCAGAATAAAATAGCTATTAATTAAGTTTTAATCAAAATTAATCAAAGTCTATCTCTAATATAAGTGAGCAATAATAATCTTTTTTTACACAAAAAGAAAGCAGTTTACATGGTTCTATATTAGAGGCTATATAAAGTAATAGAAATAAGAAAATAGATCTTAATTTAATTGTATTTCTTTAATTGAAGAATGTTAAAAAATTATATGATCCAATAACTAATGAGGATCCATAAAATTATGGATATTAATTATATCGGATGGATAATTAATTCAATGTATTAACTAATATAATTTTAGTTATATTCTTCTGAAGAAAGAGAAAATTTTAATAGTTATTAGAAATTTGAATAAAAATTAGATGTAAAATAGTTATTATTGGTATCAATATAATTTAATAATTAGGATGACAGTAGCAAAAGTGCTTTAAAGTTTAAAATGATATATGAACCATCAATGAGGGGAATATGTTAAGATAGTTTAGCATTAAGACACTTAAATATGAAATATTTTCCTTTCTGTTTTTAGACAGAAACTTAATAAATTCATGGTTTATGTCTAAATGAGCAAGATTTAATTAAACTATAACTACTCTAAAAGTAGTGAAAAATTACTTTATATATTACGTGTCACAATTATAAATTATTATAATTATATTAAATATTAGAGATGGTACTTGCAGAACTTGGAAAATCAATTACAGCAGCATTGTAAAAACTAAATAAAGCACCTGTTGTTGATGAAGCACTTGTTGATTAAATTATGACAGAAATATCAATGGCTTTATTAAAAGCAGATATTAATGCTAAATTCATTAAAAAATTAAGAGAAGATGTAAAAATGGAGTTTAAACTCTGTGAAGAAGAAAATATTAATCATTAAAAATTGATATAAAAATCAGTAGTTGAAGGTTTAACAAGAATGTTAGAAAGTGATCGTAAACCTTATTAACCAAAAAAAGGTAATATGTAAATCAATATATTAAAGGTAAATAGAATGTTATTATGTTTGTTGGTTTATAAGGTTCAGGTAAAACAACAACTTGTACAAAATATGCATATTATTATTAAAAAAAAGGTTGGAAAGTAGCATTAGTATGTGCTGATACATTTAGAGCAGGAGCATTTGATTAATTAAAATAAAATGCTACAAAAGTAAGAGTACCATTTTATGGGTATATATTATTATATATAAATTAGTTCATATACTGAAGCAGATCCAGTATCAATAGCTTAAGAAGGTGTTAATGTATTTAAGAAAGAAGGATTTGAAATAATAATAGTTGATACATCAGGTAGACATAAATAAGAAAGTGATTTATTTGATGAAATGAAATAAGTAGAAGCAGCAGTAAAACCAGATGATATTGTATTTGTTATGGATTCTTCAATTGGTTAAGCATGTTTTGATTAAGCATTGGCATTTAAAAAAGCAGTTAATGTTGGTTCTGTTATTATTACTAAATTGGATGGTCATGCTAAAGGTGGTGGTGCATTATCTGCAGTGGCTGCTACTGAATCTCCTATTATATTTATAGGAGAAGGTGAACATTTTGATGATTTAGAATCATTTGAAGCATCTTCATTTGTTAGAAGATTATTAGGATTAGGAGATATAAATAAATTATTTTAATCTGTTAAAGATGTTGTAAATATGAAAGATTAACCTTAATTATTATAAAAATTAAAAGAAGGTAAATTTTCAATTAGAGATTTATAAACATAATTTAATTCTATATTAAAATTAGGATCATTAAATTAATTTATGTCTGCTATCCCAGGAATGGGTAGTTCTGTTTTATCAAAAGGAAATGAAAAAGAATCAATTAAAAGAATTTAAAGATTTTTATGTATAATGAATTCTATGACTTAAGAAGAATTAGATGGAGAGGGTATAAATATTATATTAATTTAGGTAATTTAAGTTTTACGAGAATATTTAGAATAGCAAGAGGATCAGGTACATCTATTGAAGAAGTTCATATATTATTAGATGAACATAAAAAATTATCAAAAGTTGTTGGAAATTTAGCTAAAACTAATTTAGGAGGAAAACGTATTAAAAGTTATATATATAGGTGGAAATGAATTTGATTAACTTAAAAGAAATCCTTAATAAATGATGTAAAAAATGAAAGGAGCTATTGATCCTAGTATGTTATCAAAATTAGGTGGTATGGAAAATGTAATGAATATGATGAAATAAATGGGATAAATGGATGGAATATAAGATTTAATGAAATAGATGGGAGGAATGGGTGGAAAAAGAAGATGATTTAATATCAATTAATATACAATTAATCAAACTAAAACATAACCTTATTCTTATTTTCTTTTTCTTTATTTTAAAAATATTATGACAACAAACACTATTATTACAAACACATAATAATAGAAATAACTAGTTGTTTTTCTACATGCCATTGGATGTGTTGATTATAACATAATATTGCATGGAGAATCAGTCATTATTTATTTGAATTATGTTTCATCTCCACATTATATTTAAAATTAAACAGAATATTACAATGTTTCTCCACATAAATCACCTATTTTATATACATATAAAATACCATTTTTATATTTTAGATTTAAACCAAAACTATCATACCATATATCTGAATCTGTTTTTAAACCTATAGTATAGCATTTATTATGAAATAATTAAAATCCAGCAACCCTTAATATTATTTTTTATTTACTTCTCTATGATTACATTATACACCATATGTACAAAAATTGAATTCAAATGACATTGCACCACTAAATGAAGTCACTTTATAATTATCTTTCTTTCTTAATTGATTTACATCAAAATGAAATCCATCTGGATCAGTCCATTTACAATTTTCTGGAATTGCACCTAATACATTTGTAATCAAATAAAAAATTAACATTATTTATGCAAAATATATAATAGGCTGAATAAAATTAAGAAAATATTGCCATCTCATTGTAATCACCTACTTTATTAATCATTTAATAACTTCAAAAGGGTAATTTATTAACCTCATATAGATATTAACAAAGAATAAGAATTACTTAATTATAATCTCTAAAATTTGAACAAAGAAAAGGAAAAAAACAAAAAGGTTTTGTATACCATTATAATACTATTATTTATTGCAAATATTCTTTTATTTATATACAAATTGAAAATTCATTAAAAATGAACTTATTCTTATATTCTTTCTTTTAATTTATCTTGTTACCTTTATAATTATCCATGTTCTTCACATAATTTTACATATGTTTATTCTAATATTTATAATTCTTCTTCTTATTCCTTTAATTTTAATTGATAATCAATTTTTGGAACAAGTTCTAACTCTTATTCAAGCCTTTGAATTTCAAATTAATGTTCTACTAATTTTTACTCTGATATATTTTCTGTCATTGATCTCATGTTTTTATGTTAATATTTTACATTCTCCAATTATCTAAATAGCTCATACATTTAATTAATTTTTTATCTCCTATTCAGGAATCAATTATTATTTTCTTCATTATAATCAGTCTAAGTAATTGTATTTAAAAAGCTTTTTATTTGGTTAATCATTTATAAAATTTATTGAAGTTTGCTATTTAATTGTGTAATCAGTTAAATTATTAGATTGTAACTAAATTTGATAAGTTTGTGCTTGTTTTTTTATTTATTTTGATAATCTCTTATTATATTTAGTGTGATGTAGTTTTTATTTCCATTGAATTATATTGATTAAATTCATAATATATATAATAGTTAATAGAGGAATGAGAAAGTAATAAAAATATAGGATTTTTCTTGGTTTTTGATTGAATAAACTAAAAAAATAAATAGCAAGACTTTGATATCATTTTTGATATAAAATTAAAGTTGGATTTTGATTTAAAAAATATTAGAAAAAAAAATATCTCACAGTTCTTGTTTCAAAACGGGAAGTCATCTTAAATTACATCATCCATCTCACCCATATCCTATGATTTTCTTTTCAAGATATTCCCATCACATTTCATTATTTATATCATAGGAGTACTACAAAAACTCTGGTTTGTGCTTGCAACACTTAATTATGTTTTTCTTCTTCCAACAATAGGATTGCCTTCAAGTTAAAATTAGGCTTTTTTGACCAGGGGATCTGGAGTGTTTACTGTAAAGTCCCTCTCAATTTCCAACGATGTGTATGCTCTTCTTTTAGTGTTATTTCTTAAATTCTAATAATATCGATCCTATTTTGCTTTAGGATCTGTCTTCATTTTTATATTAAGTGCTTTCAAATAATCTATAATGGACTACTCAATTTGGAGATGTTTTTTTTTAAATTCATTTAGTTCTTGACACTCTCTCATACAGAATTCTATCGATCTCCCAGAAAGACCACCATAATAATCTTCATCCCCACTACCTTAAATAGTTGATTATGAAATTCGAGAAAGGTTTAGCGCTCTTAAATTAACTGGTTATTACTATTATTACTATTATTCGACTTCCATATTAATATTTTATTATTGTTTTGATACAGACGACTATTTTAAATAACTTAATTGAATATTAACATACTGTCCATGTTGACTACTTCAGAATAACTTAATGATTAATTAAAATTACTATTATCACATATTTTTATATATAATCTATTGTAAAATATATTTAGATGTGTGTATATATATAGTAAATAATTTAAAAAATAAATTGAAGTATTTAAAGTATTTAAAATAATGCAAGAATTCATTGACTTAATCTCCACCGCATTTTTTGCACAAGAAAACTAAAAGCGTAGTTTAGCAGAATAGAGTCTGGTGAATATAAAACAACAATATACATCAGAATTTTTCTCAAAATGTAGCACAGTTTTCATATCACAATAATTGGATTCATAAATCAGAGTAGCAGCAGGGACATTATTAAAGAGATGCATTTACTTTGAATTAGGGTGGCTAAAAGTGTCCTTAGAAGCAAAATAGAAAATCAAGACTGAATTGCTTTCACTACTTATTTCTAGTGACCAAAATATTAAGAAATCAGCAGCAAGCGTAAAACCTAATAAATATTATAGTGCATATCTGGAATATGTGCAATCGAATTACCAAGAAAGGAGTGGCCTGAAATAGTGAGCTCATTAGTGTAAAATACAGGACATGATTCCATTGAAATTAAAAAAGCCGCAATTATCACATTAGGATATATTTGTGAAGCTCTTAAAAATTAGAAATAAACAATTGATAAGAGCGAAAGTG
The DNA here is from genome assembly GCA_000715435.1 of Paramecium caudatum. Classification (NCBI taxonomy): domain Eukaryota; phylum Ciliophora; class Oligohymenophorea; order Peniculida; family Parameciidae; genus Paramecium; species Paramecium caudatum. Next base: position 12,680 of record JMSD01000051.1, read on the forward strand.
AAAAGGTCCTTTATGGAATATGCTAAGGATTATAAGGAGATAAGGAAATTAGATTAATTTCATTAAGAGCATTATAAGATTGTTTACCATTTATGGATGTTGTATTATAATAATAAAATGTGAGAGATCATGTCACAAAATTATTAATTGAATCAATATTCTAAACAGATTCAGAAATTAAATTAAGAGCATTATAATGTTTAATGGATTATTCAAAAGCAGTATTTGAATATTTAGGTAATTATAATATTCTATATAATAGATTAATATATATCTGCATTTTGGAATTGTACATATGAAAGTTTATAAAATAAAGAATTTGCAATTGCAGCAATGGAAGTATGGTAAAGTATTGCATCAGAAGCGAATGAAAGAGCAATTGTTAGCAATAGAACTAATTAATCATTTAAAAAAAATTAAAAAGATGCTATACGTTCTATTCAATAATAGTTATTATAAGCAGTACTTTCAAATTTAATTATTGTTGAAGATGAAGATGATGATGATGAAGAATAAAGTATATAAGAAGCAGCTTATAAAGCAGCATCATCAATTAGTGAAGCATTAGGAACATCATGTTATATTATATTTTTAGCATTTGTTGAAAGTATATATTCTCTCTATTTTAGATACACATTCATCACCAGATTGGTAACATAGAAAAGCATCACTTTTAGCATTTTCAGCTATGGTTGAAACACCAGATATTATAGAATTATAAAATTATTCAAATTCAGCAATTGGAGAATTTGTAAAGAAATTAGGTGATCCACATAAATTAGTATAAATGGCAGCTAGTAGAGTTATAACTAGAATTGCAGAAAATTATCCTTTTGTTATATTAAAACATAATTAATTAGATGAAATAATTAAAAATTTTGCATAATTATTATAAGGAAATAGTAAAATTACTAAATATATGTTATGGACATTAGTTTATTTAACAGAGGCATTTAGAGATGATGAAACACATACATTTGTTAAATATTTTGATTTCTTAATTAATTAATTTGCATTTGTAACAACTAGATAAGATATATCAGATCCAACATTAATTGATGTTGCTTGGGTTGGAATTTTAAATTGTCTTCAATGTATTTAAGATATTGGATAAATTAAATAATATCTAACAGTGTTTGGTTAATAAATGACAACTATATTTTAATAAGGATAATGGAAAAGAGAAGCAATGATTTGTGGATTACTTTCAGCTATACATACTGGTTTTTTAAGATTAAATGTTCTTAAAGATAATCCTGATTTCTCCTTAATGAATTCTCATTATTAAGTTATAATAGATTTCTTTAAAAAAGCATAAACAGTTACAAATGATGGTTTTTATGCAATTAGTGCTATTGCTTAATGTATTAAATTATATTTATAATAGATGGAAAAAAGAATTTTTAATAATTAGCCTAAGAATTCATTTAAAATTATCTTTAAGTTGGATTATAAAAACAATTAGAACCTGAAACATTTAAGGGAGCTGTTTTATGCTTAGCTGATATAGCAAGAGCATTATTAGATGGTTTTAAACCATATATAAATATTTTAGATTATCTAATTAAATGTGTTAATGTAATTTACTAATATATTTTAGGAACCATAAATTAATAGATAAGTTAAATTATCATTATTTACTTGTATTTCAGATATTGTTTTGGCAACTGGCTCAGCATGTGAATAATATTTCTAATCAATTTGGCAATTACTTTAAAGTGGATTTTAAGCATCAATTCAATTCACCTAAAATAGAGACCTTTCATAATTAGAATATTATGAAAATTTAAATGAAACTCTTCTTAACAGTTATATGTGTTTATTACATGCATTCAATGAAGAATAAAGACCATACCCACCCCTATTTTTAACTATTTCAGATCTTTTCCTATTCATATAAGCTACAACTGATAAAACTTTGACTCCAACAGTGGTAAAATTATTTTCTATAAATAGGATTATGTAAGAACTTGCATCATGTGTTTAATTGATTGTGTGAATTATTATAAATAAATGCAAGGATCAGCTGAAATATTAACAGGTTTAGTTCGAAGTCCATTACTACAAGGATTGATTGATATGCTCTACAATTTTAAACAAGTTCCAGAAAATAAGGATATTTTAGTATATGCTTAAGATTAGCTTAAGTTTTACAACATTTCTGTGAGAGTAGATTGAAAAATATAGATTTTATGTGTTTTATTCATATTTGTGAAAAATATATTTTAAATATTTTTCAAAAAATACAATAAATGAAAGGCGGTAAGCAACAAAAGAATAAATCAATTTGGGATTAAGTTAAGAATGAAGAAAAAGACTTCTTTTTCACTCATTTGTTTAAGAAATATAGAAATTTCCAAAAGAAGTTGAAGGATATCACAGAATTAGAGGAATTATAGAAAACAAAAGATTTAAAACCAGAATAGATTCAGAAGATTTCAACTAAAGATTAATGCAATGAAAAAGTAAAAGAATTAGAAGGTCTGGCTTAAACTTGGGTCAATGCAAAAAGAGATGCTGAACAATAAGGATCATTAAACATCACTATTGAAACTGTGATTTTAGTACTCGATCATCTCTCTACTAATTCAGAATTAGTAAATTTATTAGCTTAAGACCATGAATCTACACATGAATTAGCTAAAACTTTAGCAGGAAAATTTACATGGTTGGCCAATAAAAAAGATTAACCTTGGAAAGGATTATAAGTATTTAAATATACTAATTAATAGTTAGGGGCAACTTAATAAGTTATACAATAAGTTTAAGAACTACCTGAACCAGTTGAAACATAAGTTTAATAAGAATAAATTAAATAAGAAGAAGCACCAATATAATAATAAATTATTACATAAGAAGAATAGCCAATATAAGTTGAACCAGAATAACAATAATAAATATAATAACCTTAAATAGTTTAAGAATAAGCAGAATAAGTAGTTGAATAAGTTAAAGAATAATAATAATAACCATAAGAATAATAACCATAAGAATAAAAAACACATGATAATGATAATAATAGAAGAGGATATAAATAAAAATATCATAATAATAATTATGAAAAAAGATAATATGATAATAATAGACCATATAGAGGAAATAGATAGCATAATAATAATAGAGATAGACCATATCAATAAGAATAAATTTGGTAAGAAAAAACAGAATAAAATGTTAAATAATAATAATATTAATAAGAATAATAGGGTGAAGATGAAGAATATATTACTGTTGAACATAGGTATTAATAAATTTTATTAATTTTAGATAAGCTAGATAATAATAAAAACCATAAAGAGGAGGAAATAGAAATTATGAAAATAAAGGAAGGAATAATAGAAATACTTATGAACCAAAAGGATAGAAATAAACAGATGAAAATGAAGCTGTTAAAGAGTGAGATTATTTTAAAATATATAGATCTAAAAATATTAATATCAAAAAGATTCAAAACGACTTAAAGTATTCTTCATTTGATCTGTTCATTTCTTCTATCATTTATTTATATTCTTAACAAAGGATTCTTTAAATTCCATTAATATGTTAAATTGTTTAATCAAATACTTATGTTATTTTATTTCCTTCATTTTAATCATTAATCATTTATTTCAAATGAATTTAATCTTTATTGAAACAATCATTTAACACTCTTAATAATTCTTATATATTAATGTTTTTTGAGAATACTATTATTAATTATTTTAAAAACTTTGACATTACATAAATTGAATTCTTTTACTATTCTAAAAGTGTAAGAGAGATTCTTTATAAATCTTATATTATTTAATAATTTTGATTATTTTAAATATTTTGAAGTTATTCATTTTAAAGAGTTATTAATTATTAGTTCAAATTATGTTATTTTTCTTCCAGATCTTTTTACATAAGTTCTTTTTCAATTTATAATTAACCTAATGATGCCTTTTGTTATTGTATTATGTCAATTTATACTATATTTTATTTTTAATTATCATCCAATTATTATTGAAATTGATTTAAATCACTTTTATATTACTCCTCTAAATCTAACTATTTTTTTTACAATGAAATTTTCTCTTAAACTAAATTGTCAAATTCAGTCTATAAATTTTATTTTTCCTCTACTAATTAATCGAAAAAATTCATAAAATTGTTAATAATATCATCATTTGGCTAAATTCCAACTTTTTCACACAAGTCATCAAGAATCTTTTATTATTTTTAGAATAAAAAGTCTTATTACTGTATTTAATTATTTTATTTTTAAATAGTTTCCTCGAATTCATTAAACTTTTCAAGATATCTGTTTCTAAGTTCAAAATATTTGGATACAACATTCAAATTCTAATCATACTTAACAAAGTTGTTTCCAAATTCATTTTTAATGTCTTATTAAAATATTTCTAATAATTATTAGCACTAACATATTTTAGGTTATTCATTATTCTAGTCAATATCAATTTATTTATCCTTTGCTTAATAATTTTGATTTAACGCTCTAAATATTGAAGATGCTTCAGATCTTGTTCTCATGTGTTTAGTATTTTACTATTAAATTGATAAATTAAAGCTTTCATTTTCTTACATTTATTGATAAGCAGGATCAAACACAGTATCCTTAATCTCATATAAATTAGCTTTTATTTCACTAACAGTATCAGCAATTGATTGATTTTACAACTAAAATTCAATTTTTTACAAATTTTCAAATATTTTTCCAAAATTTGCTTCCAATTTAACACTCTAATCTCCAAGACTAAAAGTTTGATCATTAATTTATTAAGTTATTGGAGGTATTTAAGATTGTTATTGTTGGGTTGTTTAAATATTGAAGTCTCTTATTTTTAATTATGATTATTAAAAAGAGGGTGATAATTATAGTGGAATTTAATCTTCCTCTTCTACTTTGGAAGGGGTTTCATTTGTTTGAGAAAGTAGTAATGTGTCATTAAACTAATTTTGATTTACTTCAATATCAATTTCTTAATCCATTATTAATAAAAATGAAACACATATTTATTAACAATAATTAATATGAAGGCAATATTAAAAATTATAAAGGACTTAAGGTCACAATCAGAATATGAAATAGTATAATATATATATAATAGGTGTTAAAAAGAATATTAGAGAGTAAAACATTAAAATACATAAAAGACTTAAAAACATAAGTTATTTAAGAAGCATTCAATGCATAACAAATAAAAACAGAAAATTCTTTTTAACTTATTTATAATCTCTTTAAATACTGTCGCAATGATATAGCTGCTCTAAAAATTCTTCTTATCATTCATAAATTGTTGCTTAAATCTAAAGAATTTCGTGATCATATAGATATGGATTAAATACTTATAACCTATAGGAAACCAGCAAAATGCTTTACAGCATTATTATAAATATTTAATAATCTAATTGCATGTTATTTTGATTATGTTAAAAGCATTGCTGAACGTGCTGATTATTATTTAGAATGTTTTTAACCTCCAAATATGGAACGCAATTTAAGTAGTTAAATTGCATCTAATTTAGTAATGATATCTTTATTGAAGAAATTAAAACAAGTAAAATTTACAACATTATTAGTTTCTTCCTCTTTTAGAATTTCTATTGACAAAGAAACCAAACAATCTTATAGATACTTTAACATTAGCTATACTTTCTGATGCTTAAGTTTAGTATGATTTCATAAATTAATTTGTTGTTACAAATCAATGTAATATATAATTTAATAAGATTTAATCTTGGAAACTGGTAAAGATACTACAAATAATTTACTTGTTTATTAATTATATGTTGAATTAATTTAAGCAACAACATGGATAAAGAAGCTTTTTCTTTTAGGAAATTTAACTGAATAGAAAGATAAGGTTATACTACCTAAACTCTTTATAGTAGATACTGATAGAAACAGGGAATATGAATTATTTATATAAATGGTAAGAAATAAATATGAGATGCCTTCACCTGATTCTTCACCAAAATTTTAAAATTGTAATTATTATGAAGTAAATATACCATAATTCTAGGAGGAAAAAAAGTTTACTATCATTTTAAAAGCCCCCCAACTCTATACTGGTGTAACCTAATCTGAAAGACCTTTAGAATATAATGAATTTAATGAATAGAATATTGAAATGTGATTTATATATACATTCAATCTCTTTTCTTTTTAAATTGTGCTTCTCTTTCATCTTATTCAAGTTTTCTCCTCTGTAATTCAAGTCTTATTCTTTTAGCATCCGATTTATCTTTTTTTTCTTATTTATTTCCATAAATGCATAATGATGTTAATACTACAATAAAAGCAACCACAACATATACAGGAACCTTTATTGAAAATATATTTTATTACCATTTTCAATGAAAATATTCGACGTAACCATTTTTTAAAATGATCTATCTCTTTTGGTACATCATATGGTTCTAGAAGTAAATATTTTTTCTCATCTATAAAGGCTGTAAAATTTCCAATATTCGTTGGATCTAAATTCATTAAACAAAATACCATCAAAATAATACATACGATTATCAGTATCAAAATAAATAAATGTTGGATATTTTGAAATTCCCAATCGATCACCGATTTATTCTTAATTATAACTACTTTGGATATTGGATAATACGTGTCTATAGCCCCTATTTTAACTGTTCCATTGTATTGTTTAACCATATCCTCCCAAATAGGAACAATTCTATGACAACCTTTACACCATGGAGCCCAAAAGAAAATAAACCAAGGTTAATTTAATTATTAATGTCCTAATCTTGTAATTGCATCCCAATTCTAATCATTTAAAACAATAATTGGAGTTTCTTTTGGTAATTCTAAATCTGGCATATCCTATGCTAATGCTTGTAGAGTGATAAGAAAGAGAAGTATTTTCATTATTAATATATTTATTATTATCCTTATTTTTATTTCATTCTCTTGTGGCCACAAAATAATTGTTAGCTTATTCTTTCGTTTAGTTAGTCCATGCAATCTTGCAATATATATTAACATATTACTTCTGCTAATAATACTGATCCAGCTAGTGCCAAACAAATTGGTGCAGCATATGTCACTCTCTTTGGTGTGTATACTGGTGCAAAGTGTTCAATATATGATAATCTTGGAGCCTTTGTATAAATCAAATGGCTTATTCATAATTATATGTACTCAACATATTGGAATGATCTTCCAATAAATGACTTATTTGTAAAGTTAGCAAATGCTATTCCAGTACATGTGACAGTCTAACAAATCTATCTGTAGATCTTGAATGTGCTTGGATTCATATAAATTAATTAATAATCAGATATGCATATATATCGTGATGAGTAAGGCAGTTAACACTATTCCTCCTACTACATAAAATACTAATCTATTATCCCTAATTCTATTTTGCATTATTTTTATCAAACCAAATGAATCTCCAAGATCATTACGTATTCCTAATTAATTTATCAATTTACCTTATTGTTTTTCTATGTCTCGTGCCAAAATTTCATTGTTTCTATGCAATTCAATTAAATTTAATTTGCCTCCTTCTCAATCCCATAACTAATCATTTTGGCTTCATGTAATTTTAGATTCTAATCATAAAGTTTTTCCTATTCTCTTAACAATTTCTATCTTTAATGATCACCTCCAAATAATTATTCTTTTCCCAATATATTTTCTTAAGACGATCTCATTTAATTGTATATTTTTCTCATTTCATCTAATTTTCTTTTTTATAATTAAAACTATTATTTTAAGTTCTCCTTTATTCGCGTATCGAATCCTTACAATTCAATCTCCATTTATTTTAGCTATAATATACTTTTTCATACATTTTCATTTGCACTATCTATACAATTTTATGCCTCCTTTAAAGCAAATATTTTATCCTCTTAAGTATCTATGCTTGTTAAAATTTACTAAAGTTTCTTACACAAAGTTGTGACCTCCTCATCACAATTCGAGAACAACTCTGATGATTCAGATATTTATGACATTAATTATTTAGTTAAAATTTGAAAAAATGGAATACAAACGTCTATTGGAGATTTGTGAACAATTACTTAAGTATTCAGGTAACATAAATTGATTTTGTAGCATTACCAATCGACATGTTAGAGAAATATTATTTATTGAAAGAAAAAACATTATAAAATGTAATTGGAAACCCGTAAGCCAATTCTAATGCATTAGCTGTTAAAATAATTTAATTATTTGGAACATGCTTCAATCAAATGATGACTCAAAAAGACATCAATATTACTAATACTGAAACATCAATAAACCATCTATTAGTATATTATGAAATCTAATTTCGAGGATACATTTAATGCAAATGAACTACGCTCAGACTTTTCAAAAACATTTTAATTGCTTTTATAGATTAATAGTGATAGAAAAGAATTAGATGCTACAGTGACTTTTTTACAAAATGAAATTCGTAAAAATAAACTAGAATTGAATATGGCTAATTAAAAGTTAGACTAATAAAAAAAACTTTAAAATTCTGAGGGAAAAGAAAAAGGAATGAGAGTATTATGTATTTAAATTTAGATGTAAAGGTAAATTGATGAATTAAAGGAAGAATTACAAACAAAAATTGAAGAACATGAAGATCAATTGCATTAGATGTAATTTAAATACGAAGAATAAATTAAAACATTAATGAAAAAAAATAAAGATAATTAATCAGAAACAAAATATTAATAATTAGAAAAAGAATAAAAAACTTTTGAAGAATTCTTTGATAAATTTGCAGAAATGTCTCTACCCTATCTTGAAAAATATGAAAGAGAATTCGAAAAACAATAAGCCAAATCAAAGAAATACTCAGATCAAAACATAAATGAAAATGAGATTCTCTTAGATTTTCTCTTTTATTTACTCTAGAAATATGTTCCTTTGCATGAAGATGTTCGAGAAGTCAGAAAAAGTAGTGCCAAAAAAAGTAATCAAGCAAGTCCAATTGTATAAAAGGAAAATAGTCGAGTAGATTCATCAGCTGCAAGAGACTTACATTTCGAATAGTATAAAACTAGTAATGTAATTGATGACACATACAATAAATTAAAATAAGAACTCGAAGAATCGAGGAAAACACTTGAAAAGTATGAATTAAGCAGAAATAAATTATAAGTAATATGTTCATTCTATTTAGAGCTAAATATCATGATAATTATATATATTAATATCTTTATTATTATCAATGTCTCTTCCTCAAGGAATTCCTATGAATGCAGTGTATAAGTAGGTCGTGATGGAGCATAAAGAAGATGATCGTGTTGAATAGCTTGAAGCATAAATATACAACATGGAAAAAGATCATAGCATGTGGAGAAAAAAGTATTTTGAGTTAGAATCACTCTTTGATAAGTGTAGATATGCAGCTGAGAAAGTAGAAAACTAGTTATTATATTTAGTCAGTTCAATTAGAGGACAGAATACATTTATTGAGATCAGATAATACATAGATCTCATCCTTACTTAGAGAAAAGGCCACAGAGTGTGAAAAAATGAGAGTAAGATTAACTCAGCTTGAAAATGAGAACTTTGAACTCAATACAGTTAAATTATAAGTTCAGAAACTAAATGACTTACTATCTCAAAAAACGGGTGAAGTCGAAGGATTAAGGAAAAAAGTTGCTGATTTACATGCTAAATTGATGGAATTGGAAGGAAATGAATTATTAATCAAAGATTATAAAGCACAAGTAGGTAGCCTAACCAAGGATGTTGATGTTTGGAAGAAACTCTATGATGAATAATAATAAGAAAGAGTTAGACTTTTAGAAACTATTAGGTAATTTGAATAAAACAATCCTCTTCAAGGATCTGTTAGATAATAATAAACAAGTGAAGTGATTGAAAGAAGAACTATCACTACTTCTGAAACAAATACATAAATTTAATTTTAATAATAATTACTCTAAAAGGATGCCTTAATCAATGATCTAGAAAATACTATAGTCTTTAAAGATAAATAATATGCAAAACTTAGAGCTGATTTAGATGGAAGAATAAAAACCATTAATGAATAAAAATTAAAGTAATTTTAGTACATAATTTAGAATAACATAATTAGAATGTGAATTGAAGAATATGACATTCCTTAAATTAGATAATTAAAAGTTAAAAGATCAATTAGATTAAACTAGAAGAGAATTAGATTAATTCAGAAAATAATATTATGCAACTCTAGGTAAATTATAAGTTGCTGAATAATAATTAAGTGAATAATATAATTTGGAAAGCAAATTACAATTACTCTAATAAGAAAGAGATTAATTAACCAAAACATTAAGAGAAAGAAATGAAGAAATTGGAAAACTATAAGATAAAATTTCATCATTAACTTCATAATTGGAATAATTAAAATTAAACGAAGAAGCAAGAGGTGCCGCTGAAAATGAAGTAATTGCTCTTAAAGCTGAATTAAATAAATTACAAGGAGTATTACAATAAAAAGATCAAATCATAAATGATTTACACAATAAAATTAATGATGTTCAAAAGTAACTCACTTCAGTTAAATCAGATTACAATAGATTATTGGCTAAAGACTACTCTGGTTTATAAGATCAAGCTAAATTGATTGAGGAATTATAGGTTAAAGTTTTAAGTTTGAGTCAAGAGAGCTAAAAATATTAGAGCTAATCTTTCAATCTTGATTCTAAGGTTAATTCATTAAATTAAGAATTATAAAGAACTAATTAAAGTTTATAAGCCAAGAATCAAGAATTGACCACAGCAAATCAAAAAGTTTATGATCTTGAAAATGATAAACGAATCCCAGATTTGACATTTAAAAATCAATAATTAACTGCAGAATTAAAAGAATAAGAAATTGAAAATTAAGGACTTTAGGATAAAGTTAAATAATTAGAAAATGATGTTATTTAATTAAAAACAAAAGTTTCTCTTGCTGAAGCTTAAGCAAATGGTAATTTAAATGAAAAGAACAAAGTCGATTAACTTTTAAAGTCCTATTTACTTCAATTGTCATAATTAGAATAAGAGTAAAATATTTATATATTTTAGAGTTGACCAATTACGTGTTGTAGCATAATAAGTTGCATAACAATAAGCATAAAATTAATCATAAACTCAACACATTGAAGCATTATTAAAACAAGCAAATGAATATAAATAATCTTTAAATGACATTAGCAAGTAGAATGAAAAACTCACAATTGATAATGGAGCATTAAATGAAAGATTATCCCAACTTAACCAATTACCTTAATAAATATAAATTCTACAAGATGGTCTTGATAAATTGTAATAAGACTACAATAGTGAACTCTAAGCAAATTAATAACTAAATAATGAATTGAATGAAGCACTTAGGGTTAAGAATGATTTAGAAAATAAGATAGCCATGCTTTCTACAGAGGTTGAAAGATTTTAATACAAATTAAACAGCAGATAAAATGAAGCTGAATAACTTAAAAAATAAATTATTGATTTACAAACCTAAATCGCGTAATTAAAGTAAGTTGAAACTGACAATCAATTATTAAGTGATAAGATAGAATAATTAGAATAGAAGTTATTAGAAGAAGCTAATAAAAATTTAAGTCATCTTTTGAGAGTTAGTCAAGATGAAGTTAAACAATTAGTTTTAGATAATAATAGCTATAAATAATAATTAGAATAAAAAGATTAGGATAATAGAAGATCAGAAGAGGCATATAAATAATTAGTACAAAAATATGGAGAATTAGAAGCTACAAATAAGGAATTGTAAGCATAAAATACTCAAATTGCAGAATTATAATAAGATATTAACGGTCTTGTCAGTGATCTTGAAAAATATAAAGAGTTAACAGAAGAATTAAGAGATTAACATAGTTAATAAATAGAAGAGTAATTTTATTTATTTAAAATAGAAATCAAAAGCTATCTATTGATATAACTTAATAATAAGTATAGATTGCAGATCTTAAAAATTAAATAGAAAAATTACATACATAATTGGATAATAATCAAAACTATGATTAATTAATAAATGAATTAAAATAAAGAATCGAAAAGTTATAGGAAGAGAAATATCAATTAGAAAATAAAGTTGCTTTATTATCAAGTGAAATAGAAAGAATGAGAGTTAAATATGATGCTTAAACAAATAAATTTACTACATCAGTAGAAGAAAAAGATGGAATTTCAAAGGAATTAGAATAAGTACATAAATTATTTGAAGAATCTCAGGATGTAAATTATATATTAATAAATAGGAAATCGAGAAACTTCATGAATAATTATCAAAATAAGCTGAACTTGAATAAAAAGAATAAGCTCTAAGTATTACATTAGTCAATGCATTCAATGAAATTGATGCATTAAGATAATAATTATAGAAGGTAAGTAGTGAAGCCAATGAATAGAGAAGATCAAATCTCCTTTTGGCATCATAGTAATAATGATAAATCATAAAATATTAATATAATAATAAATGCTTTTCAAAGCTGTAACATAGACTATTAGATGCCATTTTTCTTAAACAAGTATATAGCATACCTAATATAGGAAAAATTGCAACCATATGGGATAATAATCCAAACACATATTGGCAATTAACAAATGCAATTGTAGGGGCTTACTCTAATATATAATTTGGAGTCCTTATAAGAGAAAATATTGATGTAATTACTGATCATTAAGTTGCTTATGCACTAGAAAGGTATTTAATGTATTTAATAAAGAATTAATGAATTGAATTTAGATGCAGATGAAGATTTTTATACCTATGTTCTACCAGCTTTGAAAGAATTTGTTCCAGCATTAACAAGAGATCATTCAGTATCTTTGGCTACTATTGTGGCAACATGTGGAAAATTAAATGTTAAAGATGCAGCATTATGGTAATTATTTGAGAAAAAATTAATTACAGACAGATTATATAGGTGAATTATGAAAATATCTTTTAGATATATTCCATTAAATGATTTAGTCACAATGACTTAATTAGTTGCTCATAGTGATTATGGAACTGAAGCATTTTTCAATACCATGGAAAAATAAATAGGAAGACATCAATTAGCTTTAACAGCAGAATAAATAAAGTTAACTTAAGAAGCCTTTGAAAGAAAGAAGCTTCCTGGACAAATCATTAAACAATTGAAATAATCAGCTCAAAAATAATTGGCTTGATTTATCAATAAATATAAAATAATATCAAGAGTACAAATTAAGTTCAATACCCAAGATGGCTCTTCAGTTTTTCTTCTAGCCAAGTGTAAAATTCTATATGTTCTTAATAAACTGGATAAAAAGGAGATTTCTCAAAGGTTTTGGCATAGTTTACAATTTTAGATATCAAGATATGAGCAAACTAATTATAAATATTTAATACTTTTCTGCCAATATAAGCAAGTACACTATTGGGAACCATAGAAATCTATGGATTTACATTAGTGCATGCTCTTATTGAACAAGAATCTTTATCAATAGGAGTTATTTCAAAGATATAATATTTGATATACATTCTTACGAATTTGGATTTCTCAGGTATTATTATTCCATTTTTTAATAAGAATTCTTTATCACTATCTATGGATCTCGAAAGCAATGTGATAGTGCCATTTGTTTATAATCTATCATATCCTTCACCTATGAATACACATTCTCTATTTGGAATCAAAGGGAAATACATTTCAGATGTACATACTTTACAAGCTCTATTTAATACTTTATTAACATATGTTCTTTTGCAAAAAGGAACCCATAAATAATTTAAATCCATTTCATTAACTAATGCCAATACTTTTATGGCATTTACTGGAATCTTAGTTTCCATTAACATAGAGGCTGTTGATGTATTTTCTGGAAATTTATACTTTACTGATATTCCATTACTCATTCCATCAAAAAACCAACCATCGGAATCCATTTCTTTAACATTATCTATCATATAATTGTACTGTTTTTTTATTTATTCCACATATTCATTATATTGTTAATATTTAGAATCATCTTTAAATTTATCATATGCTTATTATGCATAATAATGAGCCTATTTAAATATTAATTATACCTCATCTATTTTGGTTTAATCAAATTCATACTTACTTCGATTTATTAATTCTGATAATTAATCTTATTAGATTTCTTAATACAATTTTTATGGAGGGGTCTAAATTTATGATTATTCTTCTTTTGATTACTAAAATATAATTTCATCATCAAATTCTATTTCCTATTCCTTTAATTTATTTAGATTTAGAGGTTAAATAAAACCTTATTATTACTACTATATCACTTCTAATTTTTGATTGATCAATGTTCGTCCTATTCTTGAAGCCTTATAATTTATTCCTAAACATCTAACTTCTTGGATCTCAGATGCTATTATTTTAAGTTGATATTACTTTCTTCATCAGCAATACGAAACATAAATTCTTAGACTTCTAAATTATTCATCATTAAATTCATCAATTTTTTGATCTTTTCTAATTAGACTTCTTAATCAACATTTTATTATTGCATTAAACTAAGAACAATATTTAGTTCACTATAGATTTCTAATTTATCATTATCACTTAAAGTACTTGAAATAAGATCATAAAACTAATTAGAGATTAATTCGCAATTCTTACATTTTTTTAAAGATATTCCAAATGCTCATCCAAGGCATTCTAATCGAACTTCTTTTAGATATTTGATATAAATTATCCCTTCTACAGCATATATTTAATAATTTAATAATATATATATATTGTTTGCTACTCGTAACACTCCTAAATCATAAAATGATAAATGAGCTGACTCTGAGCAATAAATTTATTATCTGGCAAATTAGGAATCAGTGCTTATGTTAAATAATCACCTAAATAAAAATAATAAGCCATTATTAACACAAATTAATTGTTTTTTAATTTTAATTTTGATTTTTATCACAACTTATACACACATAAATACAAAAATTATCAACCAAAAATGTCATATTTTTTTGGTTTTTTTAGATTTGTTTTTCTTCTTAATTAATTATTTTTTTGTTTCATAATGAATAGGGATCTCTTAAATCCATCCAATTCACTCTATAAATCATCCAATTGTCCCAAATTATAATTATTTTTAATTACCAGATGCTCTCTATTTTTAGGTATTGGACTTTAGGGTAAATTTTAATATATTGATTTATTCCTCTCTGATCTAGTCATTGTTTTTGGCCTTGGTGAATAAAATTCTTTAAATTTCATCTTTGAAGGCCTCTTCGACTATTCTGTATCAGAATAACGATCAATTATTTTTTTCATTTAGTCTGATGAATTGGCATATTAATCTTTAACTAGGTCAGAATATTGTAAGATTAACTTTCTTCATAAGTTTAAATGTTACTTTAAAGGACAAAAAGGATTACTCAATGTATTTCCCATTGGAGAATGAGGTGGACTTGGACTGATTGCTTCATTATTACATTTTATTGTAGTTGAATTTTTTGTCTGATTAGCATAATTAGGTTAATCCATATAACTAGCAAGTGTAAAGGGATGTCGTAATGTTTTAATAACTTTAGCAATTTAGACTTCATGAGTAGTTTTTATTCTGTTTTATTTCTCCCATTTCTTTAACTAATATTCTACTAAATTTTGATTGTCTCCCAAAAAATACTTTATCTAGAATGATGGATCAATTTTCTAAAAATTGTATTGCATTTTCTCCAAGATTTATTGTTTTCTAAAACTAGTCGTTCTTGGTCTTTCAGTCATTATTTTATTATAATCAATTTATATAACTAACTTCTTTATTTTTATTCAGCTTGTTAACAGTCAATATAGTTTAGAACTACTCTATCAGATCAGAAAGTGCAACTTTTTTATTTTCTTATAAATCTTTCATTAAAGTATCTATTAAATGTTCAGGAACTTTTGATTTTTCTTTGAGTTTCAATTTTGGTAATTTCTCCCTTGTTTCGAATTGATCTTTATAGAATTCAATAGATTTTTCTACTTTTTTCTATATCTCTTGGCCATTTCTGTCTGTTTTCAATAGTTTTAATAAAGATAACATCTCCTCCCATTAAGTTCTTTCTCCATCTTAAATTCTTGTCGTAAGCTATGACTACCTTAATTTTTTTTTCTCACTATCATCAAAGAGTCTTTTAAACACTGGTCTCACTGTTATGTTAGATTTTGGAGGGCTCTTTGTAAGCTATTTATGCTATATTGAATGTTCATTTATTATGGAGTGCGTAGTTCTTCCTCTCCTTCTAGAAAATATTGGGGAGTGACAATTGCGATCTGATTATTAATTTGGAGATTTATGGAAAATATCATATTTATAATCTGTCTATATTGCCTTATCTTTATACAACTCCTCTATTAAATCTATTTTTTCAAATTAAATTTAAGGAATTTTAAGTTACTAAATATTTTAAAAGAGAGCATTTTCTCCTTTACAAATTGTACATAATTGATATTCAAATGAATTTTCTGTTTAAGTAATTTGAGAGACAAACTATTACTTAAACAATTTTTCCACCTAATTATTTTAATGTTCTAATTATTCTAAACTTTCATTTAAGAACTTCTTTTTATTAACAATATTTGATTCACTAATCTCCCTTATTCTTTAAATTGAATTTTCTGCATTTATTAATTTTGTGTAAATTTAAGCCTTTTCCAACTACTATTTCTGTATCAATTGTTTGAGTTTAAATACTTCATCATCTTGTTACTTTTAATTTTTAGAGAGGTTCTATTATTCCAACTGTAATTGTTAATTAATTACTCTCAAAGACATTAATTTTGATTTTAAAATATCATTAATCTTTATCAATTTATCAAATTATTGATTAAATTATTATACCCAAGTATCTAGATTTAAAATTATTGTTTTAAAATATTCTTTAAAGTCTATTTATTAATTTTACAATGCTTTCTATACTTAATTAATAAACGACCATTATCTAAGTAATAACCTTGCACCTCTTTGATTACAATTGCACTGCAATTCAGGATCTTCCTTAATAACAAGGCAAATAGGTTCTTAATAGGAATTAATGTTAATTTAGCTTAATTTATTCATTTCTTGTTTTAAGGTTGCAAAATGCAACTCCTATTGCTTTCGAATATGTGTTTTATAGCATTCATACTCCCTTTCATAAGCTTTAGAGCACATCATCATTTTATCAATGCAAGAGTAATTGATTCCATAATCTTCTTTTTGATTCTCAAATACTTCAAAAAAATAATAACCTCCCTTAATATCTTAAATTATCTTCCATAACTCATAAGGTGTCGTGGAATTCAAGAACTCTCGAAATGATTCTGGGTTTATCCTTCTATAATAACATTTTTTCTTCAACATATCTTCCTTCTCATTTAAGTGACCCAAAAGAGATTAAATCAAACTATCCTCATATGTATTTGGTTTTCTTCCTTTCTTAAAATATCATTCAATATACCTAAACTGCAATTATTGCCTCTTTATTGTATAAATTTTATTTCTCATCCTCTGAATCTTCAAAATCATCATCTTCAAATTTATCTAAATTTAATTTCTATTTTCAAAATTATCATACTTGACAAAGACCCTAAACATCTATATTATGTTATTATGACTTGAGTTCTTCAAGAAATTTTATGCATTTCATTTTATGAATCTTGTTTGGTGCTGTAAAATACTTTATTTCTTCATCACTAAATGTATAAATTATTGTATTCATCATTAGCATATAAATTGCATTCTCTATATCAAGACCCTTCTTCACATTGTCTTTGATTTATGTTATTATTGGCTATAACTTCATTAATTTTAATAATGTTGACCCCTGAATAAATTTATTCAATTGTTTACAAGACTGATCAGGGGATAGAGGGATATGCCATTCCTCGTTTTTATCACGATCCCGCTGAAATGATGAGAAATAAGGATTTGTTAAAATAAATAGAAAAAAGTAAGTTTCATGTATGAATGTAGAATAGGCTCATAAGAGATATGAAACAAAAAGAGGAAACTACTTGGATGACTACACTAAAAAGTTTAAAAGTTATCCCAGTCCTCAATAGTATTAAGAATACTCAATTACAAAAGTTCCCGAAAAGAAAGTTAAATATCCAAATCGTACCACATTATTCGAAGAGCTTCAAAAAGAATAATTAAGAATGAAATATCCTGCTGTTGGAGCATATAATGTAATAAAAACATAAGAGCAACTACTATAAGAATTAAAGACTCTCAAAACTAAAAAAATAAAAGAATCCCAGAGACCAAACCCATGTGAAGATGCAATGGCACACAGTCTTATGGTTCCAGGACCAGGAAATTATAACCCACATGTTTCTCTATTCATTATTCAAGTCATTTCTACCCCACATCAAATTGAATCCCACTAAACCAGAAGATTGGCGCAAAAAACACAAAGCAGATCAAAATAAGAGTCTTCCACAACTTCCACCAGTCGGCACCTATACTCCAATTTTGAGTGATTCATTTGCAAAAATTTAAGCAACCGCCCCTGTAAAAAGACCATATTGGGGAGGTGAAAAACGGTTTAGAGGTTTGTTTGGCAGCAACTCTATTGGGCCTGGCCCAGGAAACTATTCCTAATTAAGTAAACAATAAACAAAAGGCATCGAAAAATCAATATATTATGAATGAGAAATCTAGTATATTTTATATTTTAATAATTTTGAAAAATAAAAGAGAAAATTTGTTGGATATCTAAGATATTCAATAAAAAAAATTATCTTCCTTGATAAATCTGTATTTTAAGTTATTTTTTGAAATTTGATATAAAAATATCAGGCAGTAACAATCTTAATTTAGATTAATTATTATTTTATGCAGAAAACTGAAAATACAAGATTGGGAAAATAAAAAAGGACTTCTGTTTGTTGTCGAAAACTTATGGAGAAGTTAAGAATGAAAACGATCTTACTCCTTTATTAAATGTGTATTTTACTAATTGCATTAATACTGCTTGTGATTTGCCAATAGATGCAATTATAAATTGCTTCTGTATAAATATAATCAGCAGCAAAAGAAATGCTAGACCTATAAAATAAAAGGTTTCACAAAAAATTATTTTAAGGGCCCTCAATATTTAATCTAAAGAGGCAATGACTGTAATAACATGGGCATTTTTTATGATAACTCAGAAGGTGTCCCATATTGTTTCACTTGGATTATGGCTAGATCGATAAAATATTACTGTGCCTTAAAATACCTTAGAATGCAAGGAAGCATAATAATTTCATCCTCTTGTAGTTCCTTTCTTAATTTGCGATACAAAGCTACCAATGCCAAACACAACTAATAAACTTTTTTTCGATATAATCAACACAATCTAAATGCATTAATTTACATTTGATTTCTTTTATGTATCATAATAAATTTACTTGGTATCATTTTCAAAAAATCTATTAACAGGATACTATCCAACTAAACCTATTAATGAACCAATAGAAGCCTATTTACAACCATGGTTTATAAATTACACTACACAACTCAAAAAAACATAAACTTATATTCCTTACTATTTGAGTGAGCTATACACTTAAAGCAATTATGATTATTTATTGTCTTCTTTTTCAATGCTAATGCTTGATAGCAAACTTTAACCTATTGGAATTAGTTCTCTACTTGTGAATTTTCCTAACATTTAGTAATTTTTATATATGGAGTTGATTAATATATTTATCCTCCACGAAAACGGAACCCTTGTTTATTCTAAAAGTTTTGTCTAACATAAAATGGCTATAGATGTGCATTATATCTACTAAGAAGATTTGACTGGCTTTACTTTATAAGACTGGGAAGATATTAAATATTCTTTAAATAACTCAGTCAATCCTATTGTATTATACAATAGTCTATTAGACTAGTATGTGTATGTTAAAGCTCAATAATTAAATTAAACTCCTTTAATTTCTCTAACGTAATTTTTTAACAATATTAAGTTTAACTAATGTTACATATGAAAAGGAAATAAACTTAGTTTTAAATAATAGTTTTTAAGATCTAATGTCATCAATAATGCAAGCAAATTTATATGTTGCTATCTCTGCTGTAATAGTTATTTTAATATCTCTTATTCCACTTAAAACTATATTTCAATAAGCATATACTATAATTTAAATGATGATGAAATATCTTAATGGCAAATTTGATTATAAATTAAGAGAAGAAGTATTTAGCAATCATATTGTTTCATAAATATCAGATAATTCTTTAAATCAACTATTTTAAACATATTAAGACCTAGATAAAAAATTAAATGCCTCTTAATTTCAAAAAAGCGAATCTTGCCGATTAATGGAAGGGTTTCACTTTCCATAAGCAAAGAAAATAAAACTCAATTATAGATTAGATGAACTTATAGACAATTAAACTTATATTGAACCAACATTACTAGCATAATTGCTTCGATAATAAGATGAATCTGCTTGAATAACTTTATATACAATAAATTTCACAATTCATCAACTTCCGTCACATCTCGTAAATATACTTTTCTTGTTAGAATAACTTCATTATAAATCAAATATTTCGGTTTTTAATTAAATAATACTGATTCAGGATGAATATGAGCCAATTAATTAGATTCCTATATATTACTCTTATTATACTTTTAATTTATATGCCTAATCTGGTTATGAATAAGTAGCATGCTTAAACATTAGTGATTCCGATAAAATTGTTTTAAATTAATCATGAGTTTCATTTTCCACTTTCATAATATTTAATCTCTCCATATATTCAGATAACTATTATTTAACACTCATAGCCTTTTTAAGTGTTTTTTAATTTAAATTGTTTTCTTTACAAAAACTTTTCTTATTTTAAGCTTCCTCATATTTTCTTAAAATATTAGCCTTAGTCAAATGATCAGAATTTGCTATTTTAAATTTATTTAAAATTTTATGAGCATTTTCTTTAGAATTATTTTAAAAATAAAATAAATTTTCTATTTCTAAAATTGAAATAGTATTTAAGGCAAGATCTTAAATTCCATATTAAAATGCTCTGATAAGAAAATGTGAGAATTATGGTTCCAATGGTAAACTCGACATCATTTTTCCATGTTCAGTTAAATTGAATTCTTCATCCAAAGCTTTTAATTTGACTAATTAATTTAGATTAGCCAACATTAATTCCATATTTGGTTTATCTATCAAATCAAATGTCAAGACATTCTTAATCCCAATAGCTTTCATCTATAGAATTACTGATAGTAAATTAACTCTAAGTATTTCCTTCAATTATCAAATATAAATACAGGCAACATAAATCTAGCCAATCGTTCATATGTTTAGTGAGTATAAAGTCTATAGCATTTCCCATGTCTCTATCTTCCAGCTCTTCCTGCTCTTTACTCTGCTTAAGCCTTTGATACTGGAGCTAATAGAAGTGTATCAATAGCTTTTGCTACTTAAAATGATCTTATCTTCACATAACCACAATCTACAACATATACAATTCCATCTATTGTAACTGAAGTTTCAGCAATATTAGTTGATAGTACAACTTTCCTGCCAGAACATCTTTAAAATGCTTCCATTTAAACTTCAGGAGGCAATGCAGAATAGAGCATCTTTACTTCTAATTTTTATCCTTAATTTATTGAATTCATCCTTTCTTCTAATATTTATCTTGTATCTTCTATATCATCTTATCCTGTTAAAAATGCCAATATATCTCCTTCTGGTTGTGTAAAATGTATTTATAATATTGTATTTGCCATAGATTCCTAATTTTAATAATTTTGATACCACATAATCAATTTATCTAAGTGATACATTATATATATCTATAGGATGAGTTCTACCTTCTATAATATGGATCTATGGAGATATAAATATTACTGTTTCAGTATTTAAATAATTTGCAAACTTTTCTATTTACATAGTTGCAGACATTAATATCAATTTCAATTATTTCTTTCTTTTACAGATATCCTTTAACAAAGCCAATAATAAATCTGATTGTACTGTTCTTTCATGAGCTTCATCAATTATAACTACATCATATCTTCTTAATGTTTAATCTATGATGATAAGAAATCCATACCAATAATAAGCTCCCTTATTAACATTCCATCTGTTAGAAATGTTATTTAAGTGTCTTTACTTGTACAATCATCAAATCTAACATTGTACCCAATTAATCCACCTAATTTTGTTTCTTTTTCATTTGAACATCTTTCAGCTAAAGTCATAGCAGCTACTCTAAAATATTGAATTTTAATACCTTCTAGGCTATGTCACAGCAATTCTCACTTTATTATTATTTTCATAAATATATTATGGAACTTATGTTGTTTTACCACATCCTGTTTCACCAGCTATTATTAATATTTAATCTATGTAAAAGGGTACACTTACTTTGATTGATTGACTTAATCAATTTTTCTCTATGTTGATAAATTGGCAATTATTTTCTGAACTCATTTAACATCTCTAATTAATTATTAAGAACAACTTCTTAATAAGGTTAAGGTTAATAAGATGAAATTTTTAGAGTATAAATTTGACATTTGATAAATTAAATGTAATAATTAATAGATGCTTTAACCAATCACCCAGATCCCTCGAAACGATCCAATGAAGTTAAAAGTACGATATCAGAAGCTTTGGAGTCTATAAAATTTTTCGCTGAATTTCTTAAGAGTGAAAAAATAAAATCCAATGCACGACATCTGCTTTAAGAATTTTCAAATTATATATAAGTAGAAAGTTATAAAAATGGTGATTATATATGTAAAGAAGGAGATAGAGGAGACAAGTAATTTTAACTCATAAAAATAGATTTTATATTATCCTTTAAGGAATCGTTTATGTATATAGAAGAAATATTAATTCCAATTATGATACAACTATTTCTATGACTGAATAAATATTCTTAGAGCAAAACACTAAAATTGGCTCACTCAAAGAGGGAGAAACTTTTGGAGAATTAGCCCTCACTTTGAATAAACCCCGTTTTGCCACAATAAAAGCCATAACACCTCTCGTGATTGTTTGCACTTTAAGCAAGGAAAATTATGCTAAAATGACAAATGTATAATTTTGTACTATTGAAGTATATGTCAAGAGAATTACAACTAAAAACAACAGCTTTAGCAACTCTTTTTCCAAAATTATCCTAAAATTCGTTAATCCGATTAGCTTATTTGATGTAAATTCAAATATTCCCAAGAAATCATTGTATCTTTAGGCAGGGGTAAATGCCTACTGGGTTCTATATACTTTCTGAAGGTGAAGTAAGATTAGAATAGGTAACAAAAAGTTCTTCATAAATTTTTGCACCCATCATGATTCTTACAGCAGGAAGTCTTTTTGGCGTTTAAAATATGTTGAGAAGATAAGCTTATTAAAATTAGGCTCTTTGTTTGAGTTAGAGAGTCACAGTGTATAAATTCACATGCGAATCTTTTGAATAACTAGGAGACGAATATAGCTAAAAAGCTTTACAGGCAGCAGAAAAAACATCAAGAAGAGAACCTAAAATACAAAACTTATAAATTATAAGGAAACCTCAATTAAGTATATTAATTTTAGATATTTTTGAGATTAGCTTAAGGGAACTAAATGAAGAAAGCCAGAGAAATCATACAAATCCGAGAATAATTCAATCATAAGGGAAACCTTAAAGGAAAATAAGAAAAACAAAAAGTGATATGTAAGGAAATCAGATTACATTCCGAAATCCTTTTTTTGCTGATTTAGATGCAGAAAATTTTAAGTAAATAAAGAAAATTTCGATTGAATAAGATAAATAAGCAAATTTAAAAAAGTATAGAAAATACTAATCCTAGATATAATGAACATTTTCAGTTCATCATTATTTTGAGCCAATCGATTTAGGCCAGCTATTAGATCCAATAAAAAAAATTAGAGATGACAAGTGTTGGAGTTTTGCTTCTTAACGAGAAACTACTGCAAATCAAAATTCAATGTATATATTTCCTGCAAGTGGCTTTAATACAACAAGATAAGTTACTGTTCCATCTCCTAACCATACTAGACATACATCTCATTCTAGAAGAAAGTATTGTTGATTTTGAGTAATAATGTGCATTAAATTAATATATAGAATAATATCAAAAAACCTGTAATTTTTTAGTTTTTATATCTTATTTAACTGAATTCTTTTATCTAGAGGTTTAAAATTTAGATAATCTATCAGTAGATCTTCTTTAATCTAAATTTATAGTTATTTCTCTAACACTAGGCTGTCGAGTTGATGCTGACTTTAAACTACATGTTCCATCTTATGATTTTTTCTTAAGTAGACTAACATCTGCTAATGATAAATCTCCTGTTTTTTTCTTCGGTTTTTATTTTTTATCTTTTTATGCAATAATTTTGAACGTTAAATTTGATTTATTCTTATTTAATATACTTTTATTTGGCTTTGAATTTTTATCAATAAAAAAACTGTTGTTAGTTGTAGGTTTAGCACTTTCATAATGGGATCTCTTTGTATTTTCATGAGAATCAAATAGAAGTGGAACCTTTTCTTATTATGGTGTAGTCATATATTAAACAAACTCTTATTAACATGATTTTAAAGAACTTCTTTCAACTTAAATTTATGCAATTTATTCAATTCTTTATTAATATCGTTTTATTGCAAGCTACACATCACATTAAATAGATTTTAATAATGTTCTTTCATCATCTTCAAATGAATTTATAGATTACAATTTATCTAAGAAAGAGCTCTTTCCAAAAGAAATCATAGATCCACTTTCATTAGATGAACATTTTCCAATAGAGCAGCCAATAAATCCTTTTGCTTTTACTTTAGTTAATTATTTTGAATATTTCTATCTGATTTGCTCTAATTTATCCAAAGGTGGTTCTGATATACTTTCTCTATATTTCATAATTAGATTGTTTAAAAATAAAAATAACGATTACAATTAATTAAATATTTTTATAATGCAATTCATTTCATTATATCAAAGTCCTAACCTAATTTGTTCAGCTCTGTTCTTAATCTCATTAATAATTTTCCTTTTTATTCATTCCCCTTCAAAAATTTATATGTTTTAACCTAAATATATCAATATAATTACTTTAGGAGAATGCATCTTATCAAGTTAGCTATTAAGGTAACATAATTAAATTTGATCACTTTTTACAATTATTTTGAAGAGCCTTTTCAATGAGTATACACTTTTTACAAACATTTTATCATTTTTCATTTAAAGGACATAAATATATCCTTCTATAATATATAAGTATCTGTAATCCGCAGAAAACAAAGATGTAAAAAAAGACCTTCCATGCTTTGGTTAGTTTTTGTCCATTGTAAAAAGTACTGGCTCCTTTATTTCAACTTATCCTCGCTTCTCAAATTTAGGTGGCTCAGGATTCTTCACTCTATCTAACCATTCTTTCTTTATTTTAACATTAATGTCTTAAAAATCATAATTTATGAGTTTTGGAAAAGTTTATTCAACCACTTATTTAAATGGTTGGCTTTGTTATTATTATTTTTGCTATTCAATTTTTGGTTTATGTTCTTAAGGATTATTCACTTGTTTGACTTCCTTCATTTCTTCATCCTCTTCAATAACCAATTTAGGATTTTTATCAGATTATTAATGCAATTCTTCATCAGAATCTTATTTATCTACATGAACTGCTTTATAGTCCTACTCCTCTGATGACAAATTTTTAAGCATATTTTGCATTTATAAATAATATTAAAATTCTATATTATGTTTTCATTTAGGGGGACTTACTACCTGTTAGTTATAAATGCGTCTATATTACTCTTTTGGAAGAGTATGATAATCTTCAATTTATTTCTTAATTAAGGTGGAGTTCAAATTTTATGATTATGAAATATATGAGGCCTCTATTGACATTATAGAGTTATTATTATTTCCCTTCAATCGTTTTTTCATAAACTCTTCATCATTTCTTTTTTTAATGATGGCCTCCTTCTCAACCTAATTCAATCTAATTTAATTTTCAATAGTACTCTTTTTTGTTCTTTGTTACAAGTAATGCTCTCTATGTTTCTTACTCCAAATTGTGCTTTTCAGTTTTTCTCTACTCAGCCATTTCTTTTTTAACCTATTCCATTTCCAATTCTCTCTGTTTCTTCAGTAAGTAATTCTATTTTTAAATCATAAATAATCGGTCATCCTCAACAGGCTTCAATCCACTTCCTCCCTTTGAGTTTTTTAATAGAAGTTATCTTTTTTATTTTTTTTCTATCTTGTTTGGTTCCTCAACTATTTTCTCCCTTTTTATTTCCTCTGGTAAAAATCTTGTGTCTTTTGGAGGATTCGGGGGTTAGAGTTTTTACATTCTATCCACCAACTTTTACATCCTTGAAAAGTCAAACATCTTTTAATTATATTTATTGGTTTAATAAAATATGGATGACACTTCAATAAACTTATATTATAAAAAAGAAGCCTTTAAAATTTATATAAAATCATGATAATCTAAGGATCTTAATTATTAATTATATTTATGGACGAAAAATCAAATCCCGACCAAGAAAGAATATTCATTAGAAAACCTCCTTGCAATTGCTCGATTTTGCATAAAATATATAATACAGGTTTGATATAAACATATAACAGTCAATGCTGCCTACAAAGTTGGTTAATTAAGCCTATAATCAAGGGGTTTGAGTAATCATTTCCAAACATGCGTAGAAACGAACAAATGATTAATCCATTTCATATTTAATTCTCTTATCAAGAACTTAATCGAAATCCATCATAAATCTCAACTTATAATACAATCGGTTTAAATTGCATTAAGATTATTCTTAAAACTTCTGCAATAA
This sequence comes from Paramecium caudatum, assembly GCA_000715435.1. Lineage (NCBI taxonomy): Eukaryota > Ciliophora > Oligohymenophorea > Peniculida > Parameciidae > Paramecium > Paramecium caudatum. Next base: position 39,402 of record JMSD01000051.1, read on the forward strand.
AAATAATATTATTGATAATTTATTGTCCTCTGCCAAAATTAACTCTCTATATTTATCTTATTAATCTTAAGGCCTTTACTATAAATAAACTTAAACTATTGCATCTGATAATTATTAAATATGTAAAAATATTCGATAAGGTTTAATTTCTTCAAATATTTTCTATAATATTTTAAATAACTCTTTATAAGGAATATTTTGTTCTTCGATTTCCTTTACAGCTTTTTTTATTTTATATTACATTTCTATAACAGATGCTTTTGAACTACTTCGATAGAATTCCTATTGCCTAAATTTACAACTTTCATTGATTAAAGCATCTTCATCAATTTCTTTAATTATTGTGAATTAACCAGGCTCAGGGTATAATGAGGCATCTAAAAAAGTTGGCTTTTCCGTAGAAACAGCATCAAATTAAAGAACAAAATCATTTGGCTAGTAATATATTGACAATGCTATTTCTATTAATTTTCCTATACAAAGTGCCTTATCATATATGTAATGTTAGATTATTTACTAAAAAAATAAGCTATTTTAAATATAATTATCCATATTGTCAGAGCTGACAATATTTATTGCTTCCTTATAAGTTTAATATAAAACAGATTTTAAGATGTCAAACAAAGTAGCATTACTTAGTATGATGTATTGTACTAGGTTGTGATCTTCATTCAATAGATTTAATAGTTTTCTTCGAGAGATAAAACACTCATTTTCTGAAAGAAAAGTTGTTATTTTTTCTCGATTATCAGATTAAGTTCTATTAAAGCTCTTTATACTTTTAAGGGCAGGAATGTACGGTGATGATTCTACCCTAGTCACTGATAAATTATGTTGAGCTGGAGTCAATGTAGTATAGTCTCCTTTTTCACATTTTTCATAACATAATTATTTGTAGAATTCATTGAATTCGTCCAGAATCACATAAAAAAGAGATTTGTCTTCTTGAATTTTAATATCCTCCTTCAAATTTTTAAGCAATTGGGTTTTCCTTTCATTATTGTCTTTTGGATTATATTGCGTTATTTCTACAACATTAACAAAGGAATGTGTTAATCCAGCAGCCATAAAATCTTTACCAGGTTTTGGAAATTAAAACTTATCAACCACATTAATGAGGTGATCCTATATTCTAGAATTTTAAGATACCTGATGAAAATTAATGAATTTTTAGAGTATTTCTGTTTTAGGATTGAATTCTTCAAATAGTTTTATAGGTTTCCTTATACTCTTTTTTATTTCCTTTTTGGCATTCCTAATTTTTCTTTCAATTTAAGGTAAACAATCCCCCTTTCGTAGTTCTTTCTCCTCATAGCACAACTAATTACCCATATGACGTATATTTATTAATGACTTAAAATTATATTATTTGAGATTAAGAGCTACAGTTAAGGAGACCAATAGAAGATTACATATTATCTTATAAATTATATATATATTACAAGATTTACCTTTTGAAGAAGGGTTTTAAAATTCTTAAAAGTTAATAATTTAAATATATTCAGAAATGCTATGAATTAGAATTTGATAAATTTAGTAGATATTAGTAACATTTCTCTATGTTTTCCTAAAATATTAAAATAATAACCTTTTTCAAGGGGACTAAGGTAGGCTTAAAAGTGTTAAATTTTTCATCCAACACAAAGTAAGCAAAATAAAGTATATTTAATTCAGAAGATTCAATTTTATTATCCCTATCTTAGATTATAATTTTACAATTGCTTCAATGGTGGACTCCATTATTTACGAGTTGAAATAGCTGAATACGATCTTGGCTTCAAATTTTAATCTATCTCTATAGTTAAAGGTTTTCTTAAAACCTACTTTTAAACCTTACATTAATCCTCGAACCATTTTGGTATTTCTGTTCTACATGGATTTTTAATGTTTTCTCTATGATAAAATAAGGAATCTACTTCTTTTCACTTTAATTGAAGTCAATTATTTTGATATTACAATTTTATTATATAGTATTTTTTGCATAATGAACTTAGTTCTCTCTGTTATATTATGAACCTTATCGTTCCTGCTTGCTATTCCTATTTAACTATCGAGTATTAAATAATTGCTGTGGCTATGGTACCTTTTTATTTGATTTCATTTTAAATTATTTCTACTTCAAATAATTTTATTAATGAAATCTAAACCCTCAAACATTAAAATAAACTTGTAAAAAGTAGGCAATGGATTCATTGTTGTGGAAAAGTTTGAGCCTAAACCTGTGGAAGAAAAGATGGACTACAAAATAAAAATACCTAGGACTTTCATACAAACAGATAAAGTAATACAATAAAAACCCAAATTACCAGAACCTTGTCCAGATCCAATTCCACCCCCAAAATAGATCCCACCAATTAACACACATTAAATCAATATACCATCTCAATAAAAATAAATTCCTTAAAAATAAAATCCACAATTACCTCCAAATTACAATTAGCAATTTATTCAATAGTAGTATCAAGCCAAGCCCCAATGGCTATAGCAAACTAACTAAGTTTAACCACCAATGATGATACCACATCAAATGCCATAATAATAAATGCCTCCCCCTCAATAAGTTGTTGCACCTCCCCCTCCTCCCCCTCCTCCAATAATTCAACCTGAAAAACAACCAGAAGTACAGACAAAACGATAGCCCACAAAATATTAATTAGTTGTTCCATCTTGTGCTGCTTGGTTTTAGCTTGATAGCATTAATTAAATAGAAAAAGACTAGTTTCCTGAATTTTTTTCAGGCCAACATGTCTCAAAAACTCCAGAACTCTACAAGAAATACAGAAATTTTATTGTAAGTCTTTACAGAAGCTCCCCACACTAATATTTGACTACAACAGCCTGCAGAAAAGTATTAGCCGGAGATGCCTGCACAATATCAAGAATACATGGATTTCTATAATTTTGGGGAATAATCAATTATTCAATAGATCCTGAAACATGCCCAAATAAAGTACTCCCTCAGTAACCAATAACAAAAGGCTTATATCGAAATTTACAATTGAACACAAAGGATGAATTAGATGAGAAAACAGATTTAAATTAGACCGAAATAGCATTATTGAACACTATAAAGGCTTTTTCAAAGAAATATCGGTATTCATTAACCACTAACATAGTCCTACCTGTTCGTATTGTGGAATATTGTGTGGCTTAATTTGGTATTGTGAAAAGGATGGTAAAAATAATTAAGAAAAAACAGAAAATAGTAAAGAGCCTGAAAATAAGTTGAAATTAAGCTTATGTTCTAAATGCTTTTCTTAAAATAATTTCCCATAAAGTCTTACATCAGAGGATTTTCAAATTACAAATTTAGAAGAAGAATTTAAGCAAATTCATATTTTAACCAATGAGCCAAAATCAACTTTAAATGATCAAGAAGTTAGTCTCTTAGTCTCTATTATGCAAGAAAATCCAGAAGCTAATTGGGAAAAGTTAACTCAATAATTAAATTAAGTTTTTTCGACATCCCATAAAGAGGAAGAAGTCATTCTCCATTTCTTATAGTATCCAGCAGATCATTTTTTAAATATGGAAAGACTCTTAGATTCAAAGTAAAGTTTAGATAAAGTTTCTTTATTAGAAATATCTGAAAAAATACCTTTTGATGCAGTAAGAGAATTAATTAAAAATAGGATAAAACCTATAATGATGAAAATAACCTCGTCAGCTTCCATTTAGCAATTTTTTAGAAGCTCTTAAATAGATACATGAAAAAACAGTAGATGCCTTTGGAAAAAGAAGAAACAAATGAATAGGTAAAAAATGAATAAGTAAAAAATGAAACAGATCTAAAATAGGAAGATAATTAAGTATTAGTAGTTATAAATTTAGTGTGAAGAAGTTAAACGAGTAATTCAAATGAGAGACGAAACAATTGCAAGATCAAGGTAATTGTAAAAAAGGGAGGAGGAAAAATTAAGTGCCCATATCAATCTGCTAATCAGTTTATAAATGGAAAAATTAGAAAACAAATTAGCCTTCCTAGAAGAATACGAGAAACTAATTTTATATGAAAAACAATAATTAGAAGTGTGCTAGGTAATTATTTTATCTAAATCTAATCAGAAATAAACTCTAGCTGATAGGCTTGTAATAGTTTAATAGAAGCTCTAATTGTACCAAGATAACAATCAATGAGAATATAATATAAAATTTCTTTTAAATTATTAAATGAATATTGACAAAGAAAAGGCTCAAAACTATATCAATACACTCAAGTTAAATGTAAGAAATCTAGAATATGTAGTTAAATTATTATATTTAATTAGTTTTGAACTCTTGGACAAGAGAATAAATTCAATAATTTGAAAATTATTTGGATTTTCATTTTTATCTATAAGATTTCCCATCAATTTATTCCGCCCTTTTCGACCAAAAAATTAAAGATGAATTGAAAAACTTAGAAAGAATATCTGATAAATCAAAAATACAAATCAAAAAACTTAATATATTTAATTAGAGAATTTAGAATCTCAATATTAAAGGGTCTAAAAATGGCAAAGAAATTAGTTTAAGTGCTGTTGTTACTGAAACTAAACCATCAAAAGTAATCACATAATTTCTTATTATAATAATGCAATTGTTTTTTGAGGATATTTTTTTCAGTTAAAAATAAAAGCAATAATCAATGATTCAGCAACAATTGAACAATATTGATGAATATGAATAATTTTTAGAATTTCTTACCAAACTTATAGAATTCTCTAAAAATAGTAACGCAGAAAATGAGGCTAAATAGCTTATAGAAATCATTCTTATACTCATAAAATACAAGCCAATAACTGTGCAAATTTTATCAGAAAACTAATCATTTATCGTAGTTTTGTTTAGTTTAATTAAAGAAAATCTGTGTTGTTTAGAAGTATTGTTTTTGCTCAATGAATGTTGGAACAAATCAAATCTTAATATGATTGAAAAACTCTAGATTTTGGATTACTATGATGAATTGGTTGCCTATTAAAATATCGAACAATTACCAAAATATATGTATCAAATTAAGTTGTTACTTTAAAATGATACAACTTTAATAACAGAATATTTGATGAAAAATTAAAAAAACATTAATGAATCATAAATAAATTTCAAATTTGAGATTCTTTATTGTTTAAGCGAGCCTAATTATGAAATTGGATTTCAAAAATTTATTCGCCTTTTTGATAAAATCGAATAATCTGACTTAAATAGTTAAGACATAAGATTTATACTGATTTTTATCCTAACTTCCCTTGGTAAATTAAATCGATCATAATTAAAATGTGCAAAATTTATGTTAGATAAAATTTATAACTCAGATTCTTATAATAAATTATTAAAATATCTCATTAATCTGTTGGAATATTATTTTCGGATAGATATAGATGGACCAGAAATAAACAAATTGCTTTAAAGCAAATCATAGACGTAATTATAAGGAAGTTCTCAAAATTTAATTAATTCAAGCAGATAGGGATCATTTTCTAAAAAAATAGAATAAAAAAAGTTACTAACATCCAGTAGTTATCAATAAATTATGATAAGCAACCCCAATCTACAACTTGTATTGTCAGATAAATCAGATGACTTTATTATCAATTTATAATAAAGCATATCAATACTAGAAGCTATTTGCCTAAAAGTTGAAACAGATCTAGAATAAACAGTTAGAATGAGTTAAAAGGCCCTCGGGCTAATATGTCTGTTTCCTTTTGAAGATGTTCTTTTTTTATATTGTGAAGAAATATTTTTAAGTTATAATTTGTAATAATTATTGACCTTGTGCATTGATTTGGAAAGGGATGAATATTAATTATAGATTCTTACAATTTTATCATTTTATCCAGATTTATTTGATGAAAAATAAAAGAACCATATTTCCAATAAACTGAATGATATTTTAACGTCATACATCGATTAATTGACAATGACCTAAGCTTTAATAATCATAAAGAATATGAAATTCTAAGAAATATATATGCTATCTTTAATTACTCTAATATTGAATGCAGAATAAAATGAAGTCAATGAAATTTTGATTTTTCAAATATTGCTACATTAAAATTAATTTGAGCCTCCAGAATAGATAATTCAGCAAAAATTTTAACATATATTGCCTTTGGCTCTTAACCAAATAAAGTAAAATAATTTTCATTGTATTATCTTAATCAAATTTGAACTCATTTTAAGCATTATATAGAAATTTAGATATAAATTCTACTCTAGAACAATTACAGAGAGCATTTTCTAAAGTTTCAAATGGTTCAATGTTGGGTTAGAAGAAGCCCTGCATATGATTAAATTTTTCGGTTTTATATGGCATGATAGTAATTCTTTCCATTAGCAGGCATCAAATAAATTATTAGGACTCATTGACAACACAATGAAAAAGATGATAACATAAAAGGAAATTATTTATTCATAACTCTCTTACTCTAGTATTAAAACAATGATGGTAACATTGTAGAATGTTTTTGTAAAGCCTAATCAAGGTGGAGATTAACTTTAAGAGACATTTATAAATTTATTTGCAACTCTAACTGATATAACCTTTTCTGAATAAATTTAAATGAAACAATTTGTGAAGTTTTGTTTATTGCCAGCTTTGCTAGCTCTCTCAACATATATTAATCAAAAAAGCCTTCCAATATAAATTAATATCTAAGCCAAATCTCTCATTAATCTATTATAAAAAGAAGATCAATAATTGGTTAAATTTGATATAAATTTTGTTATCTTACTATTTTCTACAATCGAAACTCTTGTAGATGATTAAGTATTTTGCGATATATTTTGTGAATTTCAGGATTTTGAAAAATGTCTAAAATAGATTGTTTATAGAAGGCATAACCAAGATCTCAGTGGTTTAGGTGATAGAATTTTAGTAAAAATGCAAATTCAAAAGCCAGTTGAATATAATTATGCTGCTTTGCTTGGTGAGTCATATGAAGAGTCGAAATACTACTCAGTTTTGAAGGATGATGATCAAATACCCTAACAAGATGTAAATGAAGAAATACAAGATTGTAAAGAATAAATTTCCAATTTAAAGATTCAATTAGAATCCATTAAATCTTTATCACAAAAGTAAGTTAAATAAGATTAACTAAAATATACTTTTTGGATTATTGAATAGAACATAATAAATGATAAGACAGCTCAATATTCTCACGAAATAGGATTAACAAATATATTAATAAAATATCATTATTTCAAGGGGGCTCTTTACTGTTTATCTAAGGTATTATCATATTCATAAGAATAATAAAATATAATCAGCTAATTAGGTTGGCAACAATTAAAACTCGATAAATTATCAGATGAAATTCTAGAATTCTTAATATAAAATTCACACATAAAAGCTATCTAGTAGTTATTATTTAGTTAAATTACAAATTTCACACAATTTAATGCTGATTGGAGCATAAAAATAAAAAAGAAAGTTTTTCTATGTTTAAATGCATATTGTCGGAATCATCAAATCGCAGAAAGATATTATGAATAGAATTTAACGGAATAAATTTTAAAAAACTTCACAAGCGCTAAATCAGAATGTATTCTATTGGTAGGATCTATTTGTTTGTCCTAAAATGCATAATCTTAATTAATCAATACAGAAATAGGCAATGATATTATTTGTTGCTTAAATACCAGCGGCACTCAACTCTTGGCAAATAGCTATTATGCATTATCAGGAATTTGTTATAATTAATCCTACATTTAACTTAAATATATTAATTCTGAAATTCCCTCCCTTTTAGCCTCACATTTGTCCATTTAAAGCGATATTATTGTCATTGAAGCAATATCTCAATTAATCTCAAATCTGACCTACAACAATAATTAAGCAAAATAAACTTTATCCAAATTTATTCCAGCTCTTATTTAAGTGGCATTGAATTTCACCTAGAATATCAACAAGGAAGAATGGATTGCTAACACTAAACTGAAGACTTTAAAATCATTATTGAGAGCCTTGAACAATTTGATCTTCCTAAGAGAAAACTGTATTCAAGCTATATAAAATTAAATGGAGGATTTATGTTCAATTATTTTTGAATATAATATATTTTGCAACGAATTCTTTGATATTCTCACTAATTTGGGAATTCATTAATAGTTAAGAAGAGATCAAGTTATAAAACTTAATTCACTCATTTAGGACAGTAAAGCTCCTAAATTAACTTTAAACATATTGGATGCAATTAATAGTGCCTCTAAATAGTTTTGCGACATGATCTCTCAAGAATTCCAACTCGAAACTTATAAAAATATTTTAATTTAAGATATTGATAAACCTTAAACAGTCCTTAGAATTTATAGATTTGTAAGTAATTTATTGTTTAATAAGAAAAATTACTTATATTTGGAATAATGTAAGTTTTTATCCATGATAAATGAATCATCGGACACATAAATTTAGCATTACTATGAAAAAATTTAATAGTAGATAGGAAAAACATAGCATTCACAAACACTGTTAGGTTTAACATCACCACAATAACAGTTATTTACAGTAAATGTTGTGAAAGGGAATCTTATTTTGTAAAAAGCTTTGTTGAATATTAATTAAGAAGAAATTTCTTTAACACAAAACGGAATTAAGAAAAATAAATATATAATTACTAGTCTAAAAGAAATAATTAATAATGTAAATAGTAAAGTCTAGGAGTTCAAAATGTTAAGTAAAGTAGCCAATTTAAGTTAAAATTTATGTCTATGTCTGATTGGAAGCAACAAAGGATAATAAAATAGAATCGTTTTTCAGACCTAAAATGAAGAAGAAAAAATTAAAATCACTGAATGCATTAAATAATTTATATAAAAAAATACATAATGAATTTATTGTTATTTTTAGGATAATTAAAAGAAATGCTTGTAAAAATTTAATAAATATTTTAATTCATAATAATAAAGTTAGTAAAGTAAAAATATCAACTAGTGATATTCACCAAAAAGTATGCACCATTTTGGTATTTCTGTTCTGCATGGATTTCTTCTTTTTTCTCTATGATAAAATAAAGAATCTACTTCTTTTCACTTTAATTGAAGTCAATTATTTTGATATTACAATTTTATTATATAGTATTTTTTGCATAATGAACTTAGTTTTCTCTGTTATATTACGAACCTTATCGTTCCTGTTTGCTATTTCTATTTAGCTATCGAGTATTAAATAATTGCTATGGCTATGGTACCTTTTTATTTGATTTCATTTTAAATTATTTCTACTTCAAATAATTTTATTAATGAAATCTAAACCCTCAAACATTAAAATAAACTTGTAAAAAGTAGGCAATGGATTCATAGTTGTGGAAAAGTTTGAGCCTAAACCTGTGGAAGAAAAGATGGATTACAAA
>JMSD01000051.1:49027-134199 GCA_000715435.1 Paramecium caudatum
TTTGTATCAAATCATAAACTTGGTTTTCTAATATTCTAACAGTAGCTTATTTCTCCTTTAGTTGTGTCCTGAAGTCTAGGTTTTCATTGTCCAAGGGTGTATGTTATTACATTTCAAATACTAATTAATTTTATTAAAGAATTCTTTATTTATAATTAAACAATATCACTCCATATATAGTAATTAATTTACCTTAATTCTTTAAGCTGGATAATTTTGTTACAAATTTAAGTAAAACATACCGTCTCTAGGGGCTATTTATCTATTTTAATTACTTTTTGTTTTTATTGTAGGGATTAGAGAAAAAGTTGGTTCAATCTTGTGTACAGATGAACTCCTATACATACGCTTTAATTATCTGATTATAGGTTTAGGAGTATGAAAACTCTGTAAAAGATTTCGCTATAATATCAACTCAGTTGCTTCATTCAATTAAGGATTTGGTTAAGGATTAATCAATTAAGATGTATTTGGTCTAAGCTATTAAGATGATATGCTTCCCTCACTTTTTCTTTCCATCTATCTAGTTTTGGTTAATCTGAATCCATTTGATTATTTTAATGAATGTTATTAAGCATTTACTTGGTGTTGATTTTTTTTCAATATTGAGTAAGGATCAAAAGTTGAATCCATTTATGAATTCGAATGATTTAATCTAGATTAACTATTTTCTTTCTTTTAACTTTTTACTTTGATATGTTTCTATCTAAAATATTGTTAAATGAATGTTGGCATTTTCTTATATGATAGATTTTAGATCATTTAACAAAATTATTCATCCTAAGTTTAACTTTACTAATCTTAACATGCTGATGGTTATTTGGACAATACTTTAAAGGATAGTGTTTTTTTAATATCTTGATTAAGCATCTATTCCTTATCTATCGATTTCCATGTTTTTTCTAATTCAATACATTTTTATTTATATATTTCTTCTCTCTATGGCAATCGATCTTTATGTAATTTTGAAATTGCTGAATAAACTGAAATACTGATGTTTTTTAATTGCTGTACACCAATCATAAGTAATTATGCTTATTTAGAAATAACTTCAATATTGTAGAGTGCTTTTTCTTATTATGTAAATTCTTCACCCAATACACCAGAATCCCTCATTTCACATATCTCAATATTATTTGACCAATATTTACGAGGCAATACTTGCTTTTCATATTAGGATAGTGTTTTTTGATAATTCTTACTCAAACACAATACACCTGTTTATAATATGAAAATTTATGTTCCTTATTCATCTACTTTAGTTAAAAAATCTGTATTTCCAAATTTAACAATTTGAAATGTACGAATAAGTTGTTCCTATGTTTTTGGATTCAATTTTTCAATTATTGGCAAATTTGCAATCAATGTTTTTCGTTTCTATTGATAAAGGGCACCATGACTACTACAAAATTTTCGATACACATCAAGAGGTAGTACAAAGCAGTGTGTCTCATACTAGGGATTAGAATGTTTCAGTTACTAATGCCTCAAATCCGAACTCCTTATCATACCATTAGTTTGGAGATATAGACTCTTATTCAGTATTGAGTTAGCCAGCTATCACATAATATGCAAATTTAGTATTCATTTGAATAACTTATCCCATTTCAAAATAAATATATCCAATCTTACGACATAGCTATATTACAATAAAATATACATCCTTAAGCACTTCATAGGGAGCTTGAAAAGAAGGCAATTAACTAAGATGATCTTGGATAGCAGATATGTCTTCTTGAGATTTGTGCTATTTGGTTAATTTTGATATTAAATGCATTAATGAATTCATCATGGCAATCTTACAACTTGATCTGCATATAGAATGACTGGCAACACTGATTCAGCCTTTATATGGTTACCATTATTTAGGACTATTTGCAACCTTATGAACATCTCTTTTCCATCAAATGATAATTCTGGAAAATATGCATAACTTGATCTTACATTACCTATCCATTATTTATCACTAAATATATGTATAATTTACTTAAATATTCTTATACTTTTTATTAACTTCTCTAAAGGTCCTAATTCTAATTAGAAATATAAATCATATAAATTTGTTACACTCTCTTTTAATTGTATATTTTTAATATAACTGGTTGGATCCTTAAAATCTATTTTTGTCTCTTTCATTTACTCAGTGTATTTATCATCATACATAGCAAATCCACCAATTAATCCATCAATTGCTAATTAATTTTGTGATGTATTCTCTATTCTTAAGTATACAGATTTAATAGCCTTTCCTTAATTAAGTATAATATATTATGCTATATCCCATCCCTTATTTGTAAGTATTTTTGTTGGTTTATATGTTTACTTTTCATTATTAGCATATTTTAATTCAAGACTCAATTATATAGTTTTCTTATCAAAATACTTCATATTGATACTAGCACTCACATTACCCTATGGAGTAATACTCAATTTATAGAGTTTTATAAGGAAACTCTTTTATGCTTATAAATCTCCCTTAATCTTAATACAACTACTTCCATTCCATGCATCAGAAGTAAATATACTACATTCCCAATTATCTTAAATACTTTAACTTATTATCTTTTTAGTTGGATAACAAAGTGAATAATCAAAATCATTCAAATTATCATAATAACCTTTATAATGATTAAACTTTTAACCATCAATATAATAGGCTTCACCTACTCCATTATTAAAATATGTTTAAATTGGAAATTCTTAATATGTTTTAGGTTTAATCATTCTTAAAAGATCTTTATCCCCATCATAACTTATATATACCATTGATTCACCAGTAAATTATGCACCATAATTACCTCCCCAAAATTCTACATCTTTTCCAACTTCAATAAATCTAACATACATTGTATCCTCTGTTGTTTTTATACTTAAAGTATGTTCTCTCCATTTATCATCTGCTCTATTAATATATTCATCAGTGCATGCTATTTCTTTTTTATTTATTTTATTTGAAAATGAATCAATACTAGCAATACATTTATTTTATCTATCAATCAATTCTATTCCTATTAACTTAAATATTATATATTATTTACATATTTATCATCAAATTTAGGTCCTGTTCCTTTTACTTTTGCATTAAATTATATTGTACCACCTTTATTTGAAGATACTAAATTTAATTAAATTGTATATGTTCTTACACACCAATCAAATGAAGATATTGCTACTTCCTCTCCATTCTCTCTAATCACTTACCATCCATTTCCTCCATTAGATGTTATAACCCAAGTATTCTTGTGCTTATCAAACAATTAAACAGTATTCTTTCCCTACCATAATGCATTATCTGTCTGTATAAACTATGATTTACTGTCATTGGCTGTTTCATAAGTCCATGCTTACCCAAAGATAGCTGCTCCCAATTTAGCCTACTTTATTTCTTTTAAAGCAACATGACTATTTAATTAACCACCTCCATATTATCCTCTTCCCCAAACATCTATTCCAACAAAAACATTATTCTTTTAATTTCCTGCATTTCTTTCAGTATTTTCCAATTTACTTTTATTCCAATGATAATCTGTAAATATTGACCCACTTGCTTAGAAATATTTCATATTTTCCTCATTCAATTCTGATTACCATTATAGTAATCCATCCCGAGTATGGCTATCATAATAAATCAGCATAGCACCTATTTATTTGAGTTTGTCACTCAATTATTATATAAATTAGACAAAAAGATCAATATCTTAAACTTAAGTTTCTATATTAAGTAAATATCCATCAAATTTGTAGTATTAACATATCTATACTAATTTATCAACATATTTAAGATTAATAATCTTGTTTGTCAATGCTGGTGATTCTCCTTCTGTAATAATTGTTCCTAAAATCTTGGTTCCAAATTAGTGACATACATTAATATAAGGGATTGTTGGGATTGTTAAAAAATGATGCGAAAAGTACACAAATATGTCACAATGTGTCATATAATAAAATCGATAGCTATGCTATCTTTAAGGATTTCCAAAACTCCAAATATCTTCCTTATACCCATTCCCCATATCATGACAAACTAATAATGGTTATTAAGTAGTCCTTGAAATCTTTCTTAAACTTTAAATTGGTAAAATGGTTAACTCATCATTAGGTTTCCAATTATCTAAGTCTTCTATGGTTTCCAATGATTTGCTAAATGGTAGCTTATACTTAATTTATCCAATATCATTCAGATCGTTTAATAGATTCTTTTACTACTTGATTTCTCCATCAATATGCATCTTTAGTTCACTACTACTCACAAATCGGATCTATAAATTTCTAGTAATCCCAGTATATGCTGTGTCTTTGGATCTACTTCCTAATAACAAACCGACCTTATTAGAAGTATAAGTAAATCTACTCTACAACTTTTAAGATTATAAGGTGAAATTTGTGATTAGAATCACTTCATCATAGAGTGCAATGAAAATGGGATAAAGTTTATATAAAAAGATTGATTGAATTAGAAAAGTGTAATTTGTATCCAAGTATCTCACAATTAATTCCCTATTCTTCAATGTTATTTTCAGAAGGGGATTTCCTAAATTATCTTACAGATCAATAATCTCAATTAAGTTTTATTCCTATTCAGCAAGAATTAATTGGAAGGAAAGTATGCCCACTTCATTTGGTGTAAGTTGAGTGAGTGCAAATCTAACATGTTCAGGGACTTGTTATAGAAGTCCATCCCTCTTAAGACCAGAATTCAAAAAATAATTGCTCATAAATTACAATAAATTTTCTTGTAAAATAGTTTAATAGATTCTTATTAATATTCCACTTTTTTATGCTCAAAGTGCTTATTTTCTGGTTTTAGAGTCTTCGAACTATTGTATATGGAATCCAATTTTAATTCTGTATGAGATGCCAAAGACGAATTGTCATCCTCCCAGCAAGAATGACTTGGCTTTCTTAACTAAGGTAATGCAGGAGGACGTTTCTTTTTTATAGGCGTTTCATTCTATTCTCGAGTACGCAATTTTTCAAGTTATTCCTCCAAATCATGTAAAGAAAACTTTGTTACTCTCAATTTTGGTTTCAGGGAAGAGGATCGTACAACTTATGGAGTTTAAGTATGACTTTCACAAATATAAGGAATATATTTAGGTTATTGAATTACGGTTAGAAATTAGAGTGTTCCTCTCTTTATACTATCTTAATGCACAATAACTGGTGTATTATGGCCGCTGTTTTTTGTGTTACTTGATTACTCAATAACCTCATCTTTAGACACTCTATCCAATATGTTGAGTTCAGAACACATTTTTAGAAGGTTCAGAGGCTTTTAAACAGGTCGAAATTTCATAAACTACAATTCTTTATCTCTACTCTTCAATAAAGAAAGGAATTTCTTTTTACTATGTTGTAAGACATGCTATTTCTAATGGAACAACTCTTTTTCTTCTTTAATTTTTTGCTACTCTTTCTGTTTAACCAAGTGCTACAAGTACTTGTTCCTTTCGTATGGTGATTTAAGATTTCTAGAATATAGATATTTGATACCTAAGGATATCTCCTATTGAGTGTTATTATAACATTAATGGATAATGAATTTGTCGATCTACAAATTGATGGTGATGAACCAAAATTAGAGTCATAAGAATCATGTCAGAGTTAATAAGCAATCTACCCAACCTTACCTCCTCTCACAATCGAATAACCATCCTCTTTACATAAAATATCATTCCATTTGACCGAGCAAGTGCAAAGCAGCATTACTCAATACTATGAAAACATTTCCTATGTTGTTCATAGTCAGATAGATGAAGGCCCCTCATAACAAGTGTTTAGAAAGTACACTCACTTCGAGTGGTTGCAGGCAGCTCTAAAAAGAGAAATGCCTGGATTGTTAGTGCCAGCCATTCCACCTAAGTCAGTCCTCGCTAAAATCAACCTAGCAGAACACACAATTTAAATAAGAGAGAAGAGATACCGAGTATTGCATATTAGTGACATAGCAATTGATAGAATTCCTATTTAAAGTGTGCACTCACCCCAAGATGTAGTAATCCAAGAAATTAGAAATCTTTTTGACAGGCTCTAATGAGGTTAATTATTGGATTATGTAGTTAATACAACAAGAACTATCTGAATTGTCTAATTCATTGGCTTAATAAATGGGAACAGCCATTATAAGTGTGGGAACTAAGGCCTTCGACATAGCGAAGGGCTCATTTAGTTACTTGAGCAGTTTCATATATGCTCCCCAACCACAACAACAACTACTCTATCCAGAATTAGAAATTGCTCAAGACACTAAAGAGTTATTCGAAAGTTGGGAAGATGTATAATATCGTGTAAATTAGTTACTTTTTGAAGAGTAATAAAAGATTAAGAAAATTAGTGAAGAGTTCACAAATATAGTGAACTTAAAAATGGAATAAAATGAAGAAATGAAACGTATAATTACAACTATGCAATAAATACAATAAATGGAAAAGGGCATAAAAAAGACACACGCAAGTGTGTATTTAAATGAAAGCATTCTCAATGAAATAAAGATGAATGTTTTATTCAAAATGGAAGTATAACACTATTTAAATTAGCTTATCATATTAGATTTAGAAGAAGCATTAAGTATTATAAGGAGACGTTCAGAATTAATACAATAAATCTAACAGTAAATCAAATTACACAATTAAAATGAATCTTTTAATGGTAAATTTGATTTAATATTAGAAAAACTAACACTCAAGGATTAGATTAGAGAGAATTAAAGAATTCTACGTTTATTAGAGTCTAATTTTTAAAGTGATATCAAAGAGTTTGCTAAATAGTTAAATGGATATGTGTCAGGATTGATTGGAACGTACAATGAACTATTTTAGAAACTATATGTAGAACAGAAGAGAAACTGGTGCGAGTGAATACACTTTTAATTAATATAAATGAATATTAGACAATTAGATGGTATCATTTCGTGGCTCCTTAACAAATATAAGCAGGCCCCTTACAGATGGAATGAATAACAAGTCCATTCATTTTGTGATTCTGTAGGACTCTCTTGGGCTGTGCCTATTGTGACTGTATATATATAATTAAATGTAGATTTAATCTACTCCCAAATAGAGATCACAAAATTATCAACAAGACACAGGTAGACAGAATAAATAGATATCATTATTGGATATTTGCACAAGACAATATGAAGACATTTTAGAAACATGTAATGCATAAGCACTCTACAAATTAATAAGCAACTCAGTGGATATTAATCTATATTACTAAATATAGAAACTTAAGATATGGAGTTTAATTGTTTTAAAGTATCAACATTATAGGGAGAGCTTAAAGAAACATTATGGATCAAAATTGTTTTCAACACAAAAATGCAGAAGCTGCACTGCTGAAATTAGTTGCTCTTGTGCCATATTAGCTAACTTAATCTATGAAATAGAGATATATATTCGTAGCATTTACGAAGCAGTAGGACACTTAGAATAAAAGAGAAGACATTCAATGTTCATAAGTTCAGATATCTTAAATCTTCTCTTTAAATCAATATCTCATCTACCTTAATGCGATGTGTAACCTTTATTTTGGGATATGGATGATATAAATGTTTTGTTACATGTTATCAAATTTGAAGATTTCTATTCTTTATTATTTTAAAATCAAATTGATGGATTTGTGTTGCTGATATTAGTAAATCCTCCATTTAAAGCCGAAAGCTTGTTTTTGAAATGTCTACTAATTAATTCAGAATAGAATACTGCCAATCATAGTAGTTTATTTGTCAAAAGATAAAGTATGGTTAGAAATACAATGCAAGCTGCCAGCAAATATCATTAAATAAATTAATTTGTACATTTACTTCATTATTTGCTTCAAGTACTTAGTTTAACTGCATATAAAAATTAAGAATTGTATATGGAATATAAAAATATGGGCTAAAGAAGGATAAGTGAAATTAAGTGGATTTCTTTATATTATTTTGATAAGGCTGCTGATTTGGGAGGAACAAAGAGAGAATTCAGAAAACCATCAAAATCATTTGGAACTATAGATTCTCAAATGGTTAGATCTAGGAATAAGACTACTGATGTCGGACAATTTGAATTACATGTTGATCAAAGTGTTGACTAAATAAAAAAATAACTAAGCCACCCAAATGTTGTTCATTCAGCAACAACCTCCCCATATGTTTAAAGAGGTGATAATTGGATTACTTTTAGAAATTACAATGTTCATTAATTCACTGTATGTGATGATGAGGTTGGTGAACTAAGAGGTAGCATTTCATTGTAAGCTATATAACCAAATGATGATTTAAGAGCAAGATAAAATACAGATACATAATTAGAAGAAGAAATGCATTCAGCAGGAAATGCAAGTTAATCACAAGAAGAATAATCATAACATTTATCTCAACCTTTATCATAATAAGAAGAAGAACCTTAAGAAACTGTTGAATAAATGTAATAATCTATATTAATGTAATCAGTTCAAATGTAATAATCAGTAGCTATGTAATAATCAGTTTTAATGTAATAATCAGTTGCTATGCAATAATCAGTATAAATGTAATAATCAGTTTTAATGTAATAATCAGTATATATGCCATCATAATAACCACCTATGGGTGAATCAACCATAATGTAAGGATCTGAAATGCTTACTGATTCAATATCAATGTAATAGATACTATCTTCAATTGAAAATTAGCGAGTAGAGTACTATCAATTTCTTATTATAGTCATTACAACAGAGGGCCATCAAGGAACAGATGTTATCCAAATTAGAAAAGTTGAGTGCCTAACCAATTTTTGATCCTTTTTAACTTGCATAATAGACACATCTAAAATTAAGATGTGATGAATAATAAAAAGTATTTATCAAACATAATATTAGTTAAAAATAGTTAATCTATGTGGTGCTTATTTTGGTAGAAGTGAAGAATGTACATTTGCATTTACAGATCATTCTAAAATAAGTAGTAAACATTGTCGTATTTATTATAAAGATAGTAATTATCCCTATCATTTTTAGGAGCATTTTACTTAACAGATGTTGGATCTAAAGGAGGTACTTTTGTAAAAATTAATCATAACTTTGTTATTGAAAAAGACATGTCAGTTTATATAGGCAATAGATTTGCATTTAAAATTATAGATATCAATACTGAAACTGGATTTTTAGAAGTTAGATATGAACATGAAGGAATTGCAAAACATAAATAAATTTAATTGAAAAAAGGAGACAAATTCATGATTGGAAGAGAAAGATCAAAAAATAATTTCACATTTATGCATTCTTAATGCAATAAATTAATGAGTGGTAGACATATGGAAATTTATTATGAACATAATTTCAAATCTGGATCAGTTAAATTAATGATCAATGATTTAGAAAGCAAAAATGGAACATGGTTAAGATTAAGTGAAAAATAA
This sequence comes from Paramecium caudatum, assembly GCA_000715435.1. Lineage (NCBI taxonomy): Eukaryota > Ciliophora > Oligohymenophorea > Peniculida > Parameciidae > Paramecium > Paramecium caudatum. The sequence goes on from JMSD01000051.1 coordinate 58,408, forward strand.
GCTAATAGTATACCATTCCATTTGCAAAAAGGAACCAAATTTAATTTATCATTTGAATTAATGTATGAAGTAGTTGATTTGGTATGTGATGTTTGAATAATATATATATATATGGGACATCATTTGATTATTTATGGAAGAAAACTAGTTGTTTGTTTTACAGCATTTGTTTACTCCTTACATTACTGGATCAATTGCAAGTATTGGTTACAAGGAATTGATAATCTATGGTAATGTCTACACATTACATTTACTAATCTAGTCTTTTTATTTCTTACATGGTGCTTTATTGTGATGCTTATCACTGATCCTGGTACACCAACTAAGTAAGCTCACTAAATAACATAGAGCAGATGAGCGTTCATTTTAACCATTTTCACGAAAAGGATTTTGTATACAATGCAAATAACCAAAACCAGATAGATGTCATGTAAATATATATTTATAATGCTAGCATTGTTCAGTATGTGATAGATGTATCCTTTAAATGGATCATCATTGTCCTTGGATTAATACATGTGTTGGTTATCAAAATAGAAAATAATTTATACTGTTACTATTATATGCACTTCTATTTAACACTTTTACTATAATTGGTACAACTAAATTTTATATTCTATAATTTGTTTTCTCCCCACTTAATATATTTTATGCACTCATTTGTTTAAGTAACTATATTTTAGCATTTCAATTGGCTATATTTTTCAAATATCATATTGATTTATTGTATAGAAATCAAACAACATTAGAAGACATAATCAATAAACGTAATTAAATACCTTATAATGTTTTTGATGTTGGTGAAGAAACTAATATCCGTTAACTTTTTGGTTCTAATAAATTAATGTGGTTTTTTCCTATTTATACAGCTGAAGGATGTGATGATGGAAATTTCTTTCCTGTAAAAAATGATATAAAATATGCACCACCTGCATAAGTCACTTCAATGTATTAATATTATTTTACAAAGCATTTATGAATAATAAATTGTAAACAGTGATAAAACAAAACATTAAAATCCAATAATTGAAAGATTCTATTAACAAGAAAATGAAAAACAAAAGTTAAATGAAATAATTAAATAATGAATTCACTTTTGAATCTAATATAGCTCATTTTCAATCATATTATGATCACTACTATATAGACTATCTTGCATCATTCTACAAAAACCCTCAAAAGTTATTGTTTGTTATTCCTCTTTGGCAATCTCTCTAAATAAAGATACGAGTTTTGTTTCAGATAATTATCTACCTTCCCTTTCAAATGCTCTATTAATGTCTTGAATAGTGATGAAATTTTTATTGTCACTATCAAAGTATTTAAATAAATTCCATAATCGCTCCTTATTGAGAAAACTCTTACTATTGACCAATGCACTCAAAAATGAAGTATACTTTATTGTTGCATCTAATGTAATATCATCTTAACTTGGATTAATATCATTTAATTTTTTAATCATTTCCATCAATTCTTATTCACTCTCCTTAAATCCAAGTTTATTCATGATTGCTAGCAATTCTGGTATTGATATTGTTCCATTACAATCTTTGTCATAAGTAACAAAAACATCTTTCAATTGAGATATTTATTATTCAGTCAATTAATTAATGAGAATCTTGAGAGTTTCCTTCTTTAATTTTGAAGAATTAGCATATGTATGAAGTAATCTCAATACTTTTTCATGATCTTAATTACTCAATGATTTATGAGAACTACTTTTCATCACCTTAAACCATGGACTCTCTAATGCTTATGCACATGTGGTTCGTTTTTTTGGATGTTTACTCAGCAATCCCTTTATCAACTCTTTTGCCTCCTTAGACACTTGTTTAAATATGGCTTAAGAAAAATCTAATTCTGTAAATTTTATTTTCGCTTCAAGCATATCTAATTTATTCGCCTAAAATGGTGGACTTCCACTAAGAAGCACATGCAAAATACATCCTAAAGACCACTCATCACATTAAAATGAATAACTAATTTAAACCATATAGTACTCTCCAGCTATGATTTCAGGAGCCACATATATTGGGGTTCCTACTTTACTATTCATACGTTATAGTTTCTTGTTGAGATTTCTAAACTTTTACTCAGCCCAAAATCTATAATCTTTATCTCTGAATCTGGTTCAGGGGTGGCAAATAATACATTTTCTGGTTTTAAGTCTCTATGCGCTATCCCCATACTATGCAAATAATTTATTGCTGAAAACAACTATTGCATGATCACTTTTGCATCACTCTCTCCAATATAACCCTCTTATTATTCATAAATTCAAATACCCTTCTTCACAATGCGCTCAAGCAACTCCCCTCCACTACAATACTCCATGACAAAATGATAATACATATCATCTTCATATTCCTCGAAAACCTTTATTATGTTTGGATGATCCAATTGTGTAAGGATGTCCAATTCCCTTAACACTAAATAGAATTATTCGCGCATTCGATACTACTTGGACCAGGCCTCATACTTTATGAATTGTCTTAATTGCATATTCCTTGTTGTCCCTCAAGCTGTACCCGATTTTCACTGTCCCAAAACTACCCGATCCTAGCACTCTTCCAAACTTGTAAAACTGACGAATATTTTAACGAGCAAAACGCTTCACTTCACTTGCATGTTTTTAACTATCTCGTTAAGGTTGCTTTCCACTACATATTCCCATTATAAATAATAATCTATATTATAAAGCACAAAAAAGATTTTTCTTAATTATGTTATATATATTATGTTGTAATGTATATATACGATACCATTATGTTTAATTTAGGTCCTTGGAAAATTAATTCTTTAGATCAATCATTTACGCTCTATGCTTTTAGCCTTTCCAAGGGTGGATCACGAATTTTTCTATACAATGTTTGTTAAGAAACATTAAAAGACCAGAGATGATGCATAATCAATTATATCCATATTGCATATACATAAGAGGTTTGATATTCTATTTACCAATCAAAAATACATTAATAGACTGGTAAAATTTAGGATTTAAATTATTCTCAATTCTTCTTACATAAAATAAAATTGTGACTATTGTGCGAAGATTTTAACTTCCTGTAGTGATGATAATTGCAATTTAAAAGGATTGTGATTATTGTGAATCTATCATTGAAATCATACAACTAACTAGAAATTTCAAGAGATAATAATAATGCAATCCAAAATTTATACTCCTGTGGGAATGTTAATAAACATTGAAATTATATTTCTTTTAAAAAACCTTTTTTTATTTATCATTTATAAACAAAGTAATGATTTTTCTTTAATATTAATATTAGTCAGTAACAGCTAATCATAGTGAGAAAGCAATAGAAATCAATTAAGAATATTGGTTTATATCTTAAACAATGAGGATCTAATTATGACATTATTTTTATATTATTTTAAATGAATGTAATATAAGAGTCTAAAGTGATTGAGGATATCATCGCCTACAGTTGCTCAGATTTAAGAATTATTCTGAATGTAGAACAGTTTATGAAATGCCTACGGGAAGGTTTGCAAATAGCAGTTGATTTTATGTGTAAAAATGCAAAAGGAATGCTTGACATTCTCTTTGTTGATTATGACAAAATTTCAACTGAACAATATGATGTGTATAGTGGACTTATTAGTAAGATCTGGGAAGTAGTGGAACTGAACTAAGAACCAATCCTCAAACAAATAGAAGTAATTAAATATTAGTAATCAGATTTTCTGGGAAGTCATATTCGATTTAAGGTGGAGAGGTCTAGTCCCAGATTTATAGTGGGGATTAGCCAATAAATTGTTTTAATTGATTAGGCAAAGGGATTAGAGATTTGTTACAGATTAATTCTAAAGACCCAACTTTTTAGTCTCATTTCTTCCACTCATGAATATCAATAGTGTCGCTTAAATTGTCATAGCATTTTATGAATATGGATACAATACACAATAAATTGATTTCCTCAAAGCTGGGTTTGAGAGATTTTAGGATTTTGATCCTTGTAGTGCCATTAATTTCACCTTTATTGTTCATGAAATCATGACTAGAATCCTCATTGATGAATAAGTCGATTTTCTAATTCAAGGAGATGTTTTGACCAAGATGTTTCGAGTAATTGTGAGAGAAGATTTGAATGCTATGTAATTTAAACATTTATACAAGAACTCTTAAAAATGCAGCTCATGTACTTTCCTTGGTTTCAAATTATTATTCTATGGATATGCAGAATATCTAACTAGATGAACCAGAAACACAGTTAATTACAGCTGAATTTAGAAATACAGAATTTTTTGAGTCATTTGAAATAGCTACCATAAGTTCGATATTTAGAAGGTAGTTATAATTTAGAAACAAAGTCGGCTTACTTATCATAAAATTAGTAGAGGTAAAGAGTATAATAATTTAGATTATTGATAATTTAATTCGAATAACAGACATCAAATTTTGGGAAAGAATTGAGAAAGCAAACATTTTGCCTCTAATTTTTGAACTCGTTCACAAATTTCATCAAGCAGATATATTCATATCATATGTGGACAACATGTTAGCATTCATTTTCGAAAGATCATTGAATGATTTCCATCCATATTGGACCTCTTAACTGATTATCAAATATAAAATTCACGAAAAGCACCTCAAATCAGTTGATAGATAAATTTATTAATTTGAATAAAAGTTATCACTCAAATTGATTAAGGAAGGTGATTTCGCTCCTTATTTCGACTATTTAAAAGATATTGAAGAAACTTTAGATTTATCTCCTACTTGGAGAAACATAAAATTACATCTGATGAAATAAGAAGAAATACACAGAATCAAACTAGGAGAGGATCCAGGAAGTCCTCAAATTGAATAGCCAATTATAATTTCAGCAGCCAATTTCGAAGATCAAGAGTATTAAGATCAAGATGAAGTAACTGAGAATGTTGAAAACATCTTCATTAATTGTTAAAATGAACCACCTCATAAAAAAGATTCATTATGTGAAATAATACCGAATATTTTTGAAACTATACCAATTGCTAATGAAGTTGAATCTGAATCTAAATCAGAGTCTTCAAGTGAGCAAAGAAGTGAAAATTCAACTGGATTAAGACATAACATCTGGTAACAGAATGATGGTTCTAATCCATTAATTGATAGCTTAAATAAGATCGAATAAATGTTTGATATTAAAGATGGACCAAAACCTTTATCCTAATCAGATTCTTTAGATGAACATAAGAGTAAATAAAAAAGAATCCTATCTCACTCCTTAAATCACCTGACTGATCATGATCTTCATCTTACCATGACTAGTTCTCTCAAACATGATCATGAATAAATATCTCCTGGTCTTTAGAGACGAAGTTCGCTTCAAACTGTTACAAATGTGAAAAAATTAAATAAAAATTTTGAAGAGTTTAAAATAGATATCCTGAATGATAGGAAAATCCTTAAGAAAGAAGATAATAGCTTCTTAAGAGTAGATGAAATAGATCTTGAAAAAGATGAAAAACCTCAAGAATTATTAAAAGTTTCATTTAAAAAGTCTTGTGAAGATGTTACTTGCATTACATAGATTGTTCAACATTAGGGTTCAGTTTCGAGTGTCGAAGAAATAAAATTTAAAAAGCTCTAAGAAAAGGATAAGCATTTTCTTGAATTTTTGAAGAGTTAAGAGTGATTGATAATATTTATTAATTAATGCTGACTAACAGTAGCACTGACTATATTCTCGAAACTCATCTTAAAGAAATATTATCAGATGTAAGTTAGTCTATGAATAGATGTTACAAGTACTTGAATAAACAATATAAACCTAATCAGAATTAAATGATGTTCAAGATCACCTTTAAGATTATGAAACAATTGTTTAATTAGCTGAAACCATGAAATTTATATTTAGAACAATAATGAAGAAACTTCCTGTGATGACTCATCAATAAAAATTTTTCAAAAGCGAACCAAAAACATAAAATTACGAAAAACTTGAATAAGTTATCCAAAAACATGAATAAGAGATTAGAATACATATCAGAGTATGTGTTTAAGCATATTGATCTAGTTAGACTTAACATGAAATGAAAATTTAAATGGAAACCATACTATAAGAATTAGAGGAATCTGAGTAAGTTAGGCTTGCATATTTAAAAGAATCAACTTAAATTATACAAGTATAGTTATCATATAATTTAGAAATTAAAGAAAGAGAACCATCAATTATCATAATAACTAAAATATTATGTACACTACAACAAATAATATCCAACACCATTGACTTCACGTAGAGATAGTGGACATATACCATAAAAAGCTTAATCAAGATCGGCACATCATCCAAATGTTGATCCAAAAAACAGTGTTAGCTAATTATTAAAAATGGCTTAAAAAGAATCATAAAAATCATTAACAACAAGATAACCTCTATAATATAAGTATTTAAATATAGTAAAAAGTCGGAATAAAAGTTTCTCTGTTGGAATTTCGAAGTAATCAACCAGTAGATTAACTGATAGAATACACGCAAATAAAAAGATCAATCACAAAGGTTCTTTAGAATGATTATCAAGCAATAATATAAATTTTATTTTCCAAAAAATGAAATAAATTATTTAGAATGAGAATTTAGTTGTCTTGTAATAAAAACTGTCAAGTTCCCCAAAAACAAATGAAGATTTGAAAGTATCATCTCTATGTCATATTAAGATAATTGCATCCCTAATTAAAGGGACCCAAGTCTTCAACAAATTAAATGAGTTATATCATCAGTCTCTCTCGAATGATGGTTAAATCAAAGTAACTATGTCTATGAAACTAGCTATGCAATTTCTTTGAAATTAAAAAATACCAATTTAACGAATTGTTGTTTCCAAGTCCAAAGTTTGGTGTCTAATTGTTACTTAAGGGTGAAGTTGAAGTATTTTATAAAGAAGAGGGATATATATATTAACATGAAAAACTACTAACTAAATTGATCTCATCCTCCTACTTAGAGGAAATATTTACGTTTAATAATTTGGAATATCTCTCAAATCAACTAAATTATAGGGTTGGAATGAATGATACAATATTTTTAACTATAAATAAGAAAGAATGTGATGAAATGTACAAATACTATGGTGATATATTTCTCTTTAAACATAAAACTCTCATTAAAATAATACCTGGATTAGGAGAATTGAATTCTAAACGTATCCTCGAATCTATTGCAACCTAATTTGAGAATATATCATTACCACATGAAACTGATATAACAGTGTAATATTAAAATTTATACTAGTGAAAAACAAGTTGGAGAATATTTGTATTTTTTAGCACAAGGAAGTGTTCAATTTAAATTAGATGGTGAACATCTCTTTAATATGGAAGAAAGTGGATTAATCGGTGATGAATTACTCCTTGATCCTGATTAGGATCAATCACAATCAGTGGAGTATCAACACACTGTTACTGTTAAGTCTGCATCTGTCCTGTTGTATAGAATAAAATTAAAAATATTCACTAGATTATTTCCAAATGCAATAATAAGATAGATTATTATTCTCTAAAAATGTATGTAATTGTATGTTTCTTAGAAAAATAATTGATGCGCTTATTGGTAGGCAGTAAGCCAATACATTAAATTAAATTTAGCACATCCCCATCAAATGAAGCAAAGAGAGAGAGTATTCGAAATTCAGTTTTGGTACAATCTAAAGATTAGATTAGAGCATGTGATAAAGTGGATATACTTTTTTAATAATATTAAGTAGATAATAAAATAAAAATAGGTACCAAAACAAAGTAGAGTATTAAAATTCAACAAATAAAAGAGAGATCGATATTTAACAAAGAAAAATTAAGATAAGAATAAAATAACAATTAATGAATTTGTACAACTAACAAAGAAAAATGATTAACCATAAATGAAACTCCTCGAAAAAGTTGAAAATCCTTATGATTTTGCCTCCAATGTTAATGCAGAAGGATTCTTAAAATAATATTATTCACATTTAATTCGAATAGGATTAGTCAAACCTCCTATGAGAATAGCCCCTTCTAATTCAGAATTGATTTGTAGATCTAGAGTAATATCAGCAATGAAACTTGTTGAATCAACACATAATTCTCTAAAACCTCGAAGAACAACAAGTGCTGCTTATGGTAAAGCAGATCCACTTTTATAAATAAATGCTCTAATAACAAAAGATAGTGATGAGAAAAGTGTACAATAAATACAAAAATAACCTTTAAAGAATAAGACTGTTACAACCTTTTTACAAACTCCTAGAACTCAATCCTAACCATAATTATTAAATTACTAAAATTTGACTCCATAATACTCCTTTGAATCACCAAAATGTGAAACTCCAATGTCAAGATCCACAATGGCAAAATCTTCATAACCCATGTTTAGACCATATTCTGGGTTTATGGATCACTCTTATAGATTAACCTAATAATCCGAAATACAAAGAAGATTAAAGAGGCCGAATTAAAATTATTTTTGATTAAATTGTTTTTTACAAATTTCATATCAAATGTTCAACATGTTTTATTGGCTGTTGTTAAGATCTTAATACCGTATCTTTCTCCTGTTACTATACCATAATAAATTTATGAAATGATATTTGCTATATCTAATGCAAATACAACCATAATTAAACTATATCCTATCTTATATTTTCCAAATAAAATGTATCTTAATTTGGCAATTGAAATAATATTATGAAATCAGCAACTACTACTTAAATATTAATAAAGATGTCTTTATGATTTAGCTTTAATTGTGCTCAATAGATCTTTTGGTTTCAAAATATCAATTTATTTATTAATGATAAAGCAGAGCCATTTTTATATATGAATAATAACAATGGTTAGTGATGAGAAAAGTGTACAATAAATATAAAAATTACCTTTTAAGAATAAGACTGTTACAATTTTACTCGATACTCTTAGAACTCAATTTTAACCATAATTATAAAACCTTAACATTATACTTGAAAATCAGAAAGACAGCGAAGTTTACAGAGACCAAATTGAATTTTGATAATCATTTTTAAATATTAAATTAAATCAGCAATTTTTATGGGTTGCTGTCAAAATATCCAAGCCGAATCTTTTTGCAGTCACAAATCCATAATATACAAATGCAAGTATATTAGAAATAGCTAGGCTAAATACAATCATAATGACATAATATCCAATTTTGTATTTGTCTAAAAAATAGTATCCTATTTTAGTAATCACAGAACCTCCAATGATCTATATATATTTAAAAATTACAGCAAGCCCAGTGAATAAAACTATTGTTTACCATCCTAAATGATTTGATGTAAGGAGAGTAATCAAATTATTAAATGAAATCATTAAATAAATAAAAGCTGAAGTAGCTGAAGCACATCGTGGTGTCAGTTCACAATGCAACAAAACAGGAACCATTACGAATCCTGCTCCCATTCCCAAAAAACCTGACAGGAAACCTGCTCCAAAACCTCCAGCATACACAATACAAAATTTAGAAAACGGAGTAAAGTATCTTTCTGTTGGCAAAAAGTTTATTTTGTTAAATTTTTATTCCTAACGTACTCCATACGAATATACAAAATAACCAAACAAAACATTTGCAATTACCAATATGAGCAAAACAAAATCATTCAGCCAGGTGCAATCCTCTATACCAACATAAGATGGTTTGTTGGGAGATCTTGATCTCATTTAAATAAATATCTATATAAATTGGAAATAATTTACTTAATTTATTCCAAATGAAGATAAAATTATCAGAATGGGCATCGCTGGCAATACTCTTTCAGATTCCTGCTTTAATTGATAAAATAAAATATCTTTATCATCTGATGGCGGAAGAAAGGACTCCCTAATAGAAGAAATAAATGAATCTATTGTATCAACCTAATGCTTATTGATTTTAGTTTCTTCATCTTATTATATATTCAATTAAGCAGCTTCTTAAGTTTAATTACTCTATGCGATTTCATTTTACTTTGCTTACTATGCTATAAAATTTATACAATAATTAACCCCTTTTCCACAAAAGTGGAGTTACAGCGAACAAAAAACACTCTTACAAAATTAAGGCATATAACTGAGGAATGAATGCAGCTAGTTAAGACCCTATATTTGTCGCCAATGGAACAGCAAGATTAAATATTATTGCTACTCTGTAATTTATAATTGGCCTTGCTTTATCTTATGGGTTCCTTAAATTGAATCAGTTACATACTTTTGAAACATTTATAAAATAGTATTTAGGAAGACTCCTCCAAACATGAGACAATAGGCTATTTAAGTTGCTTGTGTTTAAGTATAATTTAATATCATTTCAAGAAGTGGTCCCTTCAGCACACCACCTTTTCCATATATGAATTAGATACCGCCCAAACCACCCAAAATTCCAACTCCTACAAGAACAGGTGTTATAACGTAGGATATTATTAGCCCTGTATTTAATGTGAAAACGGGATCATGGACACAAGTGAATATATCTTAATTCTAATACGGCTAACAAGAAGCGAATTATCCACATGTGTTGAAAAATCCAGTGGCTCCAACAGTGCATTATTCAATCATTAAATAATTTTATTATTTAGATTGACAATTTTTATTTTGAATTATATAACAATATTCTATATCGGATAAAAATAATTTCTATTATTTATCTTTTTTTATTCACTTAATTTGTAACACTACCTAAAATTTGAAGTAGTATGAAAGGTAACTATTAAAGACATTAATAAGATTAAAAAAACTTTAAAAATTTATGGAACAGGCAGAAAAGAATGATTATTTACTGAATTACTTCAAACCTTTATATGTAGGCTTGTCACTATCGAAATTCAAAGTACTTGGCTATCGATTCATTTTGTATTCACTAGATTCATACTAGAAGAGCCAATTTAAAACTTATAAGCTTCAATAATATCAACATTCTTTGTTAGCTGTTGTGAGGAAAACCATTCCAAATCTTTCTCCTGTTACTACTCCATAATATATCTAAGAGATTATATTAGCAATGATCATTGCAAAAACAAACATTACAACATAATATCCTATTTTGTATCTATCCAATAAATAATATCCAATTTTCGTAATAACTGACCCTCCAATAATCTATTCTCATTAAATATTTACAGATAATCCAATATACAGAACTAATATTTCCCATCCTAAATGATCAATTGTTAAAAGTGATATTAAATTGTTTAATGAAATCATTAAATTAATAAATGCTGAAGTAGCAGATGCAATTCTTGGAAGCAATTCGTATTGAAGCAAAACAGGAATCATTACCAATCCTGCCCCCATACCCAAAAAGCCTGCTACAAAACCTGCTGCAAATCCTCCGGCATACATTAATAAAAACTTAGAGATTGGTGTAAAGTATCTCTCCTTTGGTAAGAAGTTAACTTAATTAAATTATCCTTCATCCTTAACCCCATCTAAATAAACAAAATATCCAAAAATTAAATTTACTAGAACAAGAATAGCTAATATAAAACCATTTTCCCAAGTACAATCTTCTATACCCACATAAGATGGTTTACTAATTGAATTTGATCTCATTTATATTATAATCTAATAAAAAGTAAGAATACTTGATTCAGTCCAAAAGATGATAAAATAATTAATATGGGTTTTATTGGTAAAACTTTTTCTGATTCCTTTTTAAATTAATCGTATAATTATTCTTTATTATTTGCATTCTCTGATGATTCTTCCAGAAGGTGTTAGGAACTAGTTGGAATCAACTTACTTAATTATTGAACCTTATTTAATTCAATAGTTGGATCTTCATTTTACTAAGAATCTTATTTTTAACCTTTATCTTTTGCTTGAGGTGGTTCTTTTAGTTCATTAGCCTTCGCCTACATAGCTAAATTATTTTTATCTATTATATACCTCTTTTCCACATAACGGGAGCTATTGCAAATAAAAACAACTCCTACAATATTAAGGTGTATAATTAAGGCATAAAAATAGTAAGAGAAGAACCTAAATTTGTAGCCAATGGTACGGCAAGATTAAATATAATAGCTACTCTATAATTGATAATTGGTCTTGCTTTATCAGATGGATTTCTAAAATATTAAAATGTCACTTACTTTTCAAACATCAACATTACTGTATTTAAAAATGAACCACCAACCATAAAACAATATGCTATCTAAGTGGCCTCTATTTCTGAATAATTCAAGATCATTTCTAAAAAAGGACCCTTTAATACTCCCCCTTATGTTATCATATTCAAATACCCCCTAATCCACATAAAGTACCTACTCCAACAAGGATTGGTGTAATTACGTAAGCTATGATTAGCCCTGCTTTTGCAGTATATGGTGAATCATGAACACAAGTACCAGTTTTATCGAGGTCAATAACGCTACTTGGTATGCAATTAACGAATTAACCACAAGTGTTGAAAAATCCAGTGGCTCCTACAGTGCATTATTCGATCATTAATAATTTTATTATTTAGATGACAATTTTTTTGTAAAATTATATATCAATATTCCATATTTCGTTATTTTAATCAGTTTAATCCTGAGATTTATTGCAATTATTGTTAATTTTAATCTCTCTTCTTATTTACACCCATATTCAAGAAAGACCTAATTAAGAAAAGGAATGTTTTCCATTAAATTCATAGTTAAGAACTTTCTGCATTAATTTTTTGGATTTTAATTTTATTTTTGCAGAAAACTATTCTTAAATAGTTACCATTTCGATATACATTTATAATTATTATAGCTATTGATTAATTAACTATTTTCATTTTAGAAATTTTTTTCGAATAAATATGTATTTTTGAATCTTATCTCAAATTCATATTATGATGATTTAAAACTGCATTTTTTAGGATAATTATTTATAATATATATCAACCGCATTATTTGTTGGCTGTTGTTAGGATTTACATTCCATATCTTTCACCAGTTACAATTCCATAATATATTTAAGAAATTATATTTGCTATATCTAAAGAAAAGACAATAAGAATAACAGTGTATCCAATTTTGTATTTTCTTAATAAAACATATCCAATTTTAGTAATAACTGATCCTCCAATTATCTATTATATTGTAAATTTTTACAGCAAGTCCAGTGAACATTACAATAGTCTACCAGCCTAAATGATCAACTGTTAGTAGTGTTATTAAATTATTTAATGAAATCATAAAATAAATAAATGCTGAAGTCGCCGAGGAACATCTTGGAATCAATTCACAATGCAACAAAACAGGAACCATTACAAATCCAGCTCCCATTCCTAAAAACCCAGACAAAAAACCTGCTCCAAAACCACCTGCATACACAATACAAAATTTCGAGATAGGGGTAAAGTATCTTTCATTTGGCAAATAATTTATTGTATTATATTGTTGTTCTTAACGAACACCATATTTGTAAACAAAAAAATCAAATAGCAAATTTACAATTACAAGAATTAACAAAATAAAATTATTCTACCAAGTACAGTCTTCTATCCCTACATATGATGGTTTTTTTGGAGAGGTTGACCTCATTTAAATAAATATCTAGATTAATAAATAAATTCTACCTAATTTAGACCAAATGAACATAAAATAAATAGAATAGGAAATGGGGGTAAAATATTTTCTGTTTCTTATTTGAATTTATAGTATAAAGTTTCAGAATTAACTGTTGAAGTAGAGTCTTGAAGAGGCGATTAATAACTATTAGGAATGGAATAATTGAGAGAGTCAATATGGAGCATCTCAATGCTTCGGGTGCCATTTTATGGCTAGCTCAATTTAGCACTACTTTCTTTGGTTTCTGTTGGTTTAGTTAATTCATCAATCTTTGCTTACTTTGCTAACTAAATTAATCCATAACTTCACCTCTTTTCCATAGAAGAGGGGCTACTGCAAACAGAAAGCATTCCTACAGAATCAATGTGTATAGTTAAGGCATAAAAGTCGCTAAGGATGACCCCAAATTTGTTGCCAAAGGTACAGCAAGATTGAAAATTATAGCCACTCTATAATTGATTATAGGTCTTGCTTGATCTTCTGGATGTCTTAAAATATGATTATGATTACTTCTCAAACATTAACAAAATTGTATTCAGGAGGGTTCCTCCAAACATAAGACAATATGCAATATGTGTCGCTTCACTTTAGGAATAATTTAAGATCATTTCAAGAAGAGGACCTTTTAAAACACCACCTTATTGTTTTAGTATTAAGTACCCCCTAAACCACCCAATATTCCTATTCCAACAAGAATTGGTGTGATGATGTAAGTAATAATAATTCCTGCTTTTGGAGTGAATGGTGAATCATGTACACAAGTGTATTTCAGACTTGCCATATTCTCTTAACATTCTGCAAATTGACCGCATGTTTGAAAAAATCCAGTTGCTCCAGGAGTGCAATATTCTGTCATATTATATATGTAAATTAGATCGACAATTTTTATAGAGTATACAAATAGAAATGTATCAATCAATTTAATTATCATAAGTATCCCATCGATCTATGTCCCAATCTGAAAAAGATGGTTTACAATACTTATGAGTTGGTTTGATTTATGAGACTGGTTATTTTTTGACTGTTGGTTTTCTGTATGTATTAGCAGTATCAATTCTTATATAACGATGCGTCTTTATTGGTCTTGGGGAGAGAGAAATCTTAGAGATTGTTGAATTTAATGAAAAAGAAGGTTGAGTTTTAATAATAGAGCTATCAAGTGGATTGTATTTTCTTGAAGAGTACAACTTATAGGTAGATTGATTATTTATCTTGAAGCCTGGTATGTATGATGGGATTATAGTCTCATTTTACTTACAATTCCTTTTAGGATATGATTATCTTAATCTCTATTCCCTAATCAATGGTACCTTTTCCATTAATAGTGTTAGCACATCTTTTTTACACTATTTATTCATAATTATTATGTTCAAACCAAAAAGTTAGAAAGATCAATAATAACAGCCATTTTATCTAAGTTGGTTCGCTGGCCAAGGGTATGATCGATGCATAAATTAGTTTAGGGAAAATCTTAAACGTGGAGGAACAGCCCCCCATTAATCTAGGAAAGAGAAGTTGCAATTTAAGAGCCCCTATCAACAACCTCTAACCACTATCGTGCATAATGTTCCAAATCCCTACAGCAAGGCGATGTACTCTAATACTTAAGTAAAAGTTCACAACCCCGCACCTACCAGAACAACATCCAATAGATATCTAAGATATATGCTGGTTCAATGCTCAAGAGAAAGAGTCTCGAAAAGACAGACATCAGAGGTTCACATAAATAACCTCGTACATTTACTTAACAACATTAACGAAATTAAAACTTTAGCGAAGGTCGTCCCCAAACTCAACAAATGAACACTCTTGATCCAAAACATTTATACAAGGAAGAGCCACTTCCACAATAAGATAATGATGATTTCGAAATCATGGAAATAGATAATAACGATAATTTTTCAAATTAATCATCAGAAGCGGATAGTGATGAACATTAGAATCTACAATTACCAACTCAATAACCAGAGGAAGTAGAAATGCATAAAAATAAATCATTTGTGCAAAAATAATAAGAAGAACCAATAGTTAGTATGAGAAAAGCTACAGCCACACTGAATAGACCATAAACTTCAGAAGGAGGCAGAAGAAAAAGATTTGTTAATTCTGCTGACTCTGAACAACAACCATAACCTGCAGAAATCGAACCTCGAATCATTGAAGAAGATGAATTTGAAAATTTAGAAATTATTCCAATTGTTAGTCCAGTGGAAATTGGTTCAATGAGATCTGGATTCAGGAGAAAACAAACAGATTAAGTGGATGATCCAAATGAAAGACCACCATCAAGGCATAAAACTCCCCCTAAAGCCACAGATCTTGAATTACCTCTCCAAAATGCCGAAATAAATAGAGATGGAATGGAAATACCTATTAAGAATATGTATGCTTAAATTGAAGATAAAAGTATATTTATAATTTAAGATAGCTGATGATTTTGATGATTTTGATTTAAATTTCTTTAAAAATAAAGTGAATCTTAAGAAATTTTAACAGAAAGAGGTTGGATATCATACAGATGATGGAAGTAATGATCTTTATCATTAAGATAGAGAAGCAACATTCAGGGTAGAAGCATCCTCATTCCGCCAACCTTAAGTAAAACTTATTGGGATTCCAAAATATGTCCTATTCACCACTGAATACTCAAATTACATCAGCCCATGGTTTCAGAAATGAAGGTCAAATAGTTATAAAATACAATACAAGTTCAGCCCTTCATAAATAAAGCAATCAGCCTGTTAAAGTTCCATTCCAAACCTCACTTGGATAGGACTTTCTGAGACTATTTGCAAATGATTGCATTGAATGATATAAAAATGCAGTTATTATATAATTACTAATATGTCAACAGCTGGCTATTTGAACAAATACATAAACAAAAAACAAGATACAAAGTCTGTTATCAGTCAACAGTCCAGCAAAAAGGTAAGTGTACAAACTATACAGAGTACAACCACAGAAGGCAGAACCAAGGAAGACATCCTCACAAAAATGCAATAGAATGAAGAAAAACATCGTCAACTTATGCATGAAAACAATAAGAGAAGAAAAGAGTAAGAGAAAAAGCTAAAAATGCAAGAGGAGGAGAAATAAAAATAAGCAGCTACACTCTTAGAGTAGAGAAAGAAAACAAAAGAGTAAGCATATGTGAATTATTTGCGAAATAATACAAAGAATATACTTGAAGGCTATTAGCCCAGGCAGACTGACTATCCTAAACAAAATCCAAAACCCAATGTAGAAAAAAAAGTTTAAACAAATTATAATACTAATTTTGAGGCCTTGGATTTAGAGGTCTCATAAGTTACTAAAAATAAAAAATTACCCTAGGAGTTTTAAAAATAATGGGAGGACTTTGAAGTTATGAGAAAGAGTGAATTATTAGATAGTTTAGATTTAAGCACAGCTAATAAAGTCCCTCATTAATAAAAGAAAACTGATTTGCATACCATACTCGGCTTACCAGAGGAGAATAGTGATGATGAAGAAGATTTATGGAAAAATACTCTAAAAAATGGATAATTAGCAAAACCACCCTCTAAACCACCACTTTCAAAACCACTTCAATGGGCTGATTAAGCATTATAAGATGATGTTCTTTCTAAAATGAGTTAAAAATAAGGAAATGCAAGAGAATAAAGAGGAAGCACTCAAAAACCATCCTCAGAAACACTTATTTAATAGAAGTAATCAACTTCAGTGCCAAGAAAGGAAAACATTTCAAAAAATTAAGAGCAGATTCGTATCCTCTAATAAAAAGAATAGCAACTTCTAGCTTAATAGTAAAAAATACAAACACAATTACAAAATACGCCTCCCTCAATTGAGGTAAACAATCCACCCATTCCTCCAAGAAAACCCTAATAGAATATAAGAATAACTAATAAACCAATACCTAAACAACCTAGTAGTGTTTAGGATGAATAAAATCATATTTAAGAATTTCTAAAGGTATAATTCAAGGTTTATGATTTAGGAAGACTTATAGAATATTAATGATCTAGAAATATAACTCTAACTTGAATTGATGAATATAAATAAAGAGAATAAATAAAAAATAGATTAAATAGAGTAGAAATATGGAGTTCGTAATCTTTAATCATCAAATCAAGTAAATAGGATTGTATTTGTTCAAAATTAGGCTCCAAGTAAATTTATATTTAAATAAAAGTAAAGTCCTAAGAAGACTAAATTGAAGCTTCTTTACTTAAATTAGATTTAATGCTTCAATAACCTCCTTAAAGACCAGCAGCAGAATAAATGATCCAACAACCAATTTAATAAATCTAGAAACCCTATTAAATGGAAACTCCACCTCCACCTCCTCCTCCTCCTCAAAATTAGTTAAATCCAATTTAATATTAGTAGCTTTTAGAACAATAAGCATAGTTACAGTAATAGTTACTTACTGCATAATAATAAATATAAAATATGTAGTAACAACAACTATAGAAATAATAATAATAAATTTAATAGCAATAAACCTAACAGCAAATGACATTACAATAATAATAAACAATGAATTCATAAGGAGAGTACTTTCCTAGATTCCCATCATATGTATTACATCAAGATCATCAATCATTTGTATAGACTTTCACAACAGGTTTAGGACAGCCAGAAACTGCAAAACAAATAGCCATAAATGCAAGACCTCGAAATGTGATTACTCATGAAAGCTAAAGTGTTTCAATTGTCTCCTCTTAATAGAATGATAAATACACATTCGACTTAGACTTTGGTGGATAAAAAAATACATATTCATCACAAGCTTAGAAAAAAGTTACATAGAAACAATCTTAAGTGAAATAGAGTGCACCTATTGAGGAAGAAGAAGAACATGAGGATGGTAAAATAGAAGTAAGGTAGGACTTACGAAATTTATTATTTGATTGAATAATTTATATATAATATATGTACACAGGCAAAAAAGATCTTGCTAAACAAAAAATATAGTAATAAAAGAAATTAGAATAATAAAAAAAGAGTCAAACACAATAAGTCGAATAACTTACTTAAATTTATGATGTCTTTCAAAAGAATTTACATTAATTTGCAGGGAAATACAGAGATGAAATTGGAAGGGATCCTGATTTTAGAGATAAATTTAATGAATTATGTGATAAAATGGATGTTAACCCAATGATGTCTAGAAAAACAATGTGGACTGATTTAGGATTTGGAGATTTTTACAATGAATTGGCTGTAAAGTGTTTGGTTATTTAAGATCAAAATTCTTGATATTTGTGCAAAGAAATACTCCTTATACGGTGGTATCACAAAAGTCAGTGATATCATCATAGAATTTAAGAAAGTGTATAATATTAAAGTTTCACGGAAAGATATAGAAAGAGCAATAGGTACACTATCTTCATTTGGAGGATGTTTAATTAACAATAAATATGTTTATACAGTCCCCATTGAAATGAGTCCAGATTTTAATACTTTATTAGAAGTAGCTGAGTAAAAGAGATTTGTTAATGAAACAATTATGTAAACTGAAAAAGGTTGGACAAAAGAGAGATTCTACTAAAAAATTGAAGTATTGTAGAGAGAAGGATTAGTATGGGCAGATAAAAAAACTGGAACTGGTGTTAATGATTACTATTTTCCCTCTCTACTAAATACATATTTCGATCCAATGTAGAGTTAAATATATAAATGAATATTTATTTTACATAGAATAAGTATCATTAAATTTAAATCTCTTTGTCTAATCCTAAATATGAATCTGATTTCAAATAGAGAGTTAATTTTCCATTCCAATCTTAAATCTAAAAATCTTTACTAGCATTACTCCTTAAGTAAACCTTTTTCAAATCTACAATTCTATTGTCTTAAGACAATACCAACCACCAAGATGACTCTCTAGCTTTATTGAGTTTTTAAATTAAAACACGATTATCAGGTTTGCTATTATTCTTAAGATTGACTTTTAATAGGTTTTCAGTCTTTGTATAATTGATATCAATGTCTGGTATTAAATCTATTGCTTTCATAATTTCTTATATATGTTCTTTGTTACCAACTTATTCACTTAACAATGTATCAAATTCTTTAAGCTAAAATTATTAATTATATATACCCTATACCATCCTAATAAATCATGAATAGTTTTGGTTCTTCTCTCATCTACTTTTATCTTGTGACAATGTGGTAAATTTAAAAGAATATTTATCTTCTCTTTTGTAAAACCTTATACTATGCATTGAAGTAAATCCATGATTAAAAGAGTAGTATTCAAATATTTCTTATCTGCTGCAATGTCAATCATACAACCAATAATTCTTATACATGAATCCAACATAAGTTTTTAATCAGTTTCAAAATCTTTAATTGGTAACGGAACTCTATAGATATGAGCCTATAATAGAAGATAAGCTTTTTCATTTGGTACTCCCATTCGTGATCTATCAGAAGAAAGTGGACAGATTTTGGCTAAAGCTTCATTCAAATTATCTTCATTGTGTCTCACTGGTACTTCATTAAATTCACTGGCATAAGCTAGCACTTTTAATAACTCCTAAAAGCTTATGTCCTTTGTTATATGCTAGTCAAAATGATATAAAGTTTCATGTTTTAAATAGTAAAATGCAGCCAATTTACCTAAAAATGAGGTTTCATATTTTTCTTCATCAATTTAGATGCATTTTGATTAGTATAACTCATCTATTGTATTTTTTACAAGATTTTAGAGATATACTTTAACATCTTTGCTATGATTTGTAGGGCAATTGTAAAAAGTTGGATTCTTGATTAATCTTCTGAAGAAATAGGTCCATGTAATCCAATCAATGAATGATTCACCATTTTTAATTACTCCTGAATTGATTTCTGCATTAACATGATCAGTAATTCCTTATAGTAAACTTGACTCAATAGGGAATGGAGAATTTAGATATTTTCTATAGAAATTCTTTTTGCTTTGCTCAACATAAACGCATGCAGTTGCAACAGTATCATATTAAGGTCTTCCTGCTCTACCTATCATCTACAGTAAATCAGTAACTGGGAAATCAACATACTTTTTAAGTTTTGGATCATAATATTCTGTGCCTTTTACAATTACCAATCTTGCAGGGAAATTCACACCCCATGCTAAAGTTGATGTAGCAATTAGTAGTTGAATCTTCCCTTAAACAAATAAGTTCTCTACAATTTATCTATCATTTTTATCCAACCCAGAATGATGTATTCCTATACCATACTATAAAACAGATTTTAATTATGTATCATCCACCTTTACACACCATTATGCCAAATCCTATTCAGTAGTTTAAATATATTGTTTTTCATTACCTTCTTACATAGCTAAAGCAATTATATCGAGAGCAGTTAATCTAGTCTATCTACGAGATGACACAAAAATTATAGTTGGTTTACCATCTGAATATCTCTTTATATCTTAATAGGCTGGTTTATTCATTGTAGCCATTCTAGGACAATAAGCTCTTTCTGGAAATCCACTAAAATGAATTGTTACTGGAACTGGTCTACAAGATGGCTTAAAATTATAGAATCTATTCTTTTTAACTCCAAACCAATTACTCACATCAACACCATTTGCCATTGCAGTCGATAGTCCAACCATTCTTGTTTTTTAATTTTAATCATATGTCAATGAATTCATTCTACTTACAATCACTTCTAATACTTATCCTCTATCCTATCCAAGAAGATGTATTTCATCAAAAATTAATAAACAAGTCTTTCTTACATATTCTCTATTATTCCAACTTCTACTTATGCCATCCCATTTTTCTGGTGTAGTTATTAATACATGTGCATTAAGTAAGGCTTACAAATCAGGAGTGAAATCACCAGTTAATTCTAAAACACTCTTCCCTATAGTTGAAAGTCTTTTAGTCCAATCCTTTAATCTTTCCTTTGCAATTGCTTTCAAAGGAGCTATATACACAACCTTAAATTATGGTTAATCTCTGAATACTCTTAACATAGCAAATTCAGCCATTATTGTCTTACCTGATCCAGTTGGTGCACCTACTAAAACATTATCATTTGTATGATAAAGTGAAAAGAATACTTAAGTTTAAATTGGATTGAAATATTTGTATGGATACAATGATTCGAATTGTATATTTGCTAATGCACTTACTGGTAATGGTTGTAAATCCAATAATTCAGTAAAATCTAATTAATCTTCTTAAATTGAAAGATTGCTCAAATTTATCTAATATGTAAGGGCATCCTCATTAAGCATTATCCATCTATCACTCGTAATAGTCAAATGGTATTCACTACATTTAGAATTGAATGGTACATAAAAAGAAATTTACATAGTATGATGTTGCTAAATTGTGTCCATATCAATGAGAAATTCTTCAGAATGTAATAATTCACTTGAATCATCAACAAAAACCCAAAATGGTTCATTTTTCAAATGCCAACGATTATCAAATTCAAATTATGGTCTAATTTCCACAACAATTTGCAGAATCGTTTACGATATAGGTTTTATCTTGTAATCTACATCCAAATCTGGCAAACTATTTAAGTACCTTCTGAAGGAGGACACTAATTCTTGTCTACAATTTAACATATGAGCTAGACTTTTATCATCTTAATCCTTCATTTCATATGCAGTCATTTCTGATTACTATGCCATTTGCAAAAATGTAGTAGGAATAAAACATTCCTTAGATTTCATTATTTTACGAGAATTGTATCCTTAAAAGATTTCTTTACTAAATTAAAACAGAGGATTTTGCTATAAGTCCATTCTGTTTTCAATGGATTTGCATAGCTATAAGAGAGATAAAGCCATAGATGCCTAATTCTTCTTAATGGCCATCTCTAACATACATCTTAATAATCTAATACTATTTTGTATAATTATATGAGTATCCATGATTAGAGCATAATTTTCATAATTTATCTTCGCAATATAACCACTGATTAGGGCTATAATTTTTTCTTATGTCTCAATTATTTATGCTCCATCAGGATTTTCTCCAAATTCAAATGCAATTTAGGCAGGTTCATCAAACACCCAATAATTATCAAATATATTTTATAGTTCTTTAACTTCTTCTGGTCTTACACGTATCATTTCAAATTCCTTTGCTTTTGAAATAATTTTAAGCAATTGATATTGAGATTTATTTTAAAATTTACATTACTCACCCTAATCAAATGAGAGACCCATTTCATCACATAAGATTTTCATTGTTTCACATTTTATATAATAATGTGATGCAATTCTTCCTAAATCTGTTGAAGTAACCAAATGATTTCTCGTATCATATCTAACCAATTTCAATTGATCCAATTATTTTAATGCTTACTCAATCTTTTCTTGTACCAATGTATCACAGTCTAATTCTAAATCATCAAATTCTCTTTATACTCCATAATGTAGTGGATTACGTCTAAGTCTAATACTCAAAAAGGTATGACACATCCAATTATATGCTTCAGTATAGTTTGATATGTTTCCCAATACAATTTCAGCATTAAGAGCTTCCCTCAAGAAAATAAGTAATTTACTCTCAATATAACTTGCATTATTAAGCATACCCATATAATGACCTACATTTCCAAAATCAGTGATAAGAGTCGCTTCACCTTTATCATCAAATTAAGGTCTTCCTGCTCTACCAAACATTTATTGAACATCAAGCACACAGAGATTTTACATATCTGCTCTCGATACATCAAATACATCTGTTCCCTTAATAATTACTGCATATGCTGGAAGATTGACACCCCAAGCAAGAGTAGCAGTTGCAATCAACACTCTAACATCACCACTTAAAAATAATCTTTCCACTGAATTACGATCAGCTCTCAACATACCAGCATGATGAAATGCTAATCCATATGGTAGTAACTTTTTTAATTCATTATCATTAATTTTAGTGCAATTTATTTTAGTTGATCCAATGATATGTTTATCAGAAAATCTTCCTGCTCTTTCAACAATCCATTTTGCATATACAATTGTTTCTTTTCTAGAGTGAACAAATATTAGCACTTATTTATTATGTTTAACAACTTCACTCATCAAATCATAAGCTTATTCATTTTAAATATCTTTTTTAGTTCTTCTTCTTTATCCCTTTGCTGGTGCTTACATAGGTTCCTTGACACCAACAAACTTTTAACATAAAGGAACTGGTCTGAATGTCTAATCAAAGAAAAATACACTTTCTTTATGACATTCAAGAAAGATAGCAACATCCCAATAATTTGGAAGGGTGGCTGATAATCCAACTAATCTTATATGTCTTTAAGCCCTTTGAACTTATAATAATGTACGTGCAACAACACATTCTAATATGGGTCCTCTTTCATCATTCAATAGATGCACTTCATCAATAATTAATAATTTTAATTGTTCACTTATTTAATTAGTCTTTCTTGTAATTACATCCCACTTTTCTGGGGTTGTCAGAATAATGTGAGTTTCTTACAATTCTTTCTTTGACAATTACATATCACCTGTAAATTCTCTAACTCTAACCCCCAAATAACGTAATTTAGTTTAAAACTTTTCAACAATTTCACTTGCCAATGCTTTCATTGGAGATATGTAAACAATCTTAAAATCTTAATCCTTTAATCTCTTTTCCTTTTCATCAATTTTCTTGGATATTTCATGAAGAATAGTCAATAATGCAATATTTGTCTTACCAGCACCCGTCGGTGCACAAACTAAAAGATTCTCCTCTGTTTTAAATGCCCTCTCATAAATTTATGATTAAATAACATTTAAACTATTAGTTCCATCAAATGCCTTTCGAGCCCATTCTGGCAAATCTGATACAGGAACTAATTATTCTTAATTGATTGGCTTTTTTGGTAATGGATCTATACGTATGTATAAATATTCTAATTTATCAGATCTTGTAGAAGTTGGGAAATATCTGACCAGTTATTGTTAATCCATTTTAGCATATCTCTCAGGATCGAATTCAACCAATCCTTCTTGGAAGGTACTTTGCACTTTTTGGGGAACTTAAAATTCTTATTTTCTTAATCCTAATTCTCCTTCCTATTAAACATTTATTCCAATCTTAGCCAATAATTAATGATTAGATGTTGTTGTTTATCCGTTTTAAACAACTGGTTTATTTTATTAATTTTGAACTTCCCAAAATTTATGATCTTTCAAGTATCCTACAATATCCTTTCTATATATTAGTAAATATTAAGCTGCTTTAACTGATTTTAAAAGATCATAAAATTTACATTCTAATGCTTAGTTAGATAGATTCTTATCACATAAATCTTTTAGAATATCAAACATTAAAAGTTACCAATATTCTGGTGATGCCCTTACTAATATATTATGGAATTATTTATCAAATTCGTGTAAATAATTAATTTACTCTCTACTTTTAATTACTTCCACTTATTGTGGTTATTCAGGATCATCACTAGCATCATTTTAGATTTCCCAATTATAATCAATTACCATAGGTTCCATGTTTACAACATCCCTATAATCTCCCATATTAAATGTTCCATATTCCATAATTTATTTATTTTAATCCTCTTCTGAATGCAAAGTTAAAGACATTATTTTATCAATTTATGAATCTACTTCAAACATTGTTGTATAAAGTATTCCTAAAGATCTTTCATTGTGATGTGGTTCAATAATGATAAAATCATATCCTCTATATGTGGCAAGCATATTAATTACACTCTTTGTAAAATATTATTGAGATTCTTCTCCCATCATCACTGTCTATTTATAGATTGTGTAAATTTCTTCCAAAATATCCACCAATGCCAAATCAATCTAACTTGTAAGTCCACGAGTATCTTAAGCAGCTACATGCACTCCTAATTCTTTTAACAAAACTCTTAATCGTTTTGCTAAATCCTTTATATGAAATTGCGTGGCGAACATCAATCTATACATTGGCTTTGCTTTCCGCATTCTCGTCTCACAGTATGCATTTTCATCATCTCTCATATCATAAGCCTTTTTTAGGGATATGGGTCGGCCATCATTGTATCCCTATTCATAATGTCTTAATTTTAATGTAGTGCGATTGAACTATGTTTAATGTTTTCATTACATCTTTTATCAGATATTATTGTATGTTGAGTGACTGAATGAACTCTGCTGACAGACTTTCTGTCTGAGAATTGTTTGTATTCATTGATTTAATTTTAATAAAGAATTATTTAGTTGAATACATTTGATTTTCAAGACATAAATCATCTGTAATTCAAAGAGGTGGTAAAGCAGTTCTACAGCTTGGACAAGACAACTTAATTGTCATCCATTTAACAAGGCAAGCCACATGGAATTTATGATCCTAGGATATATAATTTTTTACACATGGAGTCTTCATATAATTTTATTTGTGCATTTTTACAGCTTATTTTATCATAAAATTTCTCTCTTCTTCAGGTGTGAGCCTTAAAATAGGTGATTAATGGATAGGCATCATACAAATTGAGCATTCCTCAGAGAAAAGATGCTTTTATTAACAGATTTGATACCATAGACTCTGAATTTGGTCCCATTTCTAAATCATTTGTGATTGGTATCTTAAGATAGTAATTGTATTTTTAAGGCAAACAAGTCTTTGGTACAAAAAACTAAGGCCCCCATTCATTTTGTAGGATATAAACTATTATCTATGCAATCACTCCTAAGCAAATTATCACTACCAATACTGGCATTGGTTTTAAATAAAATATATTATTAGGATATATTCTGAAATAAATAATGTAAAGGACTCGAGGAAGGAGGAATCCAATGATATATTTAAGGTTTATTCTCACAAATTATCCCCTTTAAGCTGAATGCAATATTTATGGCACCAAGTAAAGGCTTAAAAAAAACAATAACCACTATGATGTTATAAATTCATATATTATAAACATTCCAGAAAACATGCAAAGATATAGTGATACATAGAATTTGATTACTTGATTTCTGAAATTATCCTGCATTCTCAAACGACTTCTCCACAGTATCATTAGTATTCTCATTTCAAATATAGAGAAAAGTAAAAATTACAAGAATGATGGTGTAATAAAGTATTAAAAGAGTTTTTCTGACTGCATGGCTTGAAAAAAATTGAACAAGCACATATAAATATCTTGAATCATAATAAAGCCAATTGAAATCATACTATATTCTTCAATATTCTCTTAACCTTCAATTAAACCTCTTAATATTTTTAATCCATTAATCATACTACATAGACATATTATTGTGTTCAAAAAAGAGTATGTTATCACATATCCCTCTATTTCATTAGAGTTATCCTTCACTTATCCTGAATATCTCTTAACTTCATCCTAACATTTTATTTCAACCACAACATCCATAACTAGTTGATCAAAAAATGAAATGTTATTTTATGTTAAATTGTTCATTTATAGTGTCAATGTATTGACACAATCTTTCATTAAATTTGAGTACATTACCATTGTGAGTGTGATTTATTTCCAGAATTTGAGAACTCTTCAATAAATCCTTGAATTACTGTCTCTCAAATGAAAATTAAAAAGAATTTTAAGGATCATCAAGATAAGGACTTTATGAATATAGAATGCTCAAATTAAATTCTGGCTTTATTTGATTGTACTAAAATGCATGAAAATGAGTATAAGTGCGATTCACCAAACCCTTAAAATGTTTTTTAGTAAAATTTTAAAAGAGATGGTAAATATAACATTCTTAATCATTAACTAATATGTGAATATACTATACTCTCTTCATTACAATGTTGCATTTCATTAATTGGATTTTTCTAATCATCAGTCAATATTGCAGTCAGAAATATAAGCCCAACAACCCCCATAAAGACTGCAAACCTGTTAACAATTAAAGAATTTGATACATTTTACGCCTATTCCTCAAATCACTTTCCTACTCTACTTGATTATGTGGCAGCATTATAATAATTTAATAAATTTCATTCATCATCAGCATGTGCAACTTATTGTAACACACCATAGACATAGAAATATCGATTGAAGCATTCATAAAACATCTACTTCACTCTACTACTATTTATGCTAACTTATCTCTTCTGTTCCAAGAATGAGGCCTTTTCCTTCTCATTCTATGCTCTTTCAGCCAATCCTTCATAATACTCTGATTCATATAATCTATTAATGTGTGCCTCTTCATTAATAATTGCTTTTGCACATACTCTGAACATCTTGTCTTGAAAATACTAATTTTCCAGATCATCTTTTTCGTTTTCTGTGTCCATTATTAAATTTTAATATTGGATGCTATTATCAAGAATCAGAACACTCAAACATCTTACAACTTCTCTCAAACCCCTTTAAAATACTAGATATTATAAATTTTCTAATGCCCAATCATAAACAACTGCTCAGTTCGACAGAAATGCACTATTCGAGGACCCTGTTAATGAATGGGCAGATCAATCCAAGAGATGGCTTTTAGGTGGATGGCTACTTTTATGTGCTGGAGGAGTGTATTTCATGGTCTTGTTGGGAGGATATACTAGATTAACACATTCAGGTAACTATTACTTTAAACTTAGGTCTCTCCATGACTAAGTGGAAACCTATAGAATATGTGTATCCTAGAACTAATGAAGAATGGGAAAAAGAATTTGATCACTATAAATAGTTCCCAGAATATTAACACACTCCCATCGAATTAAACAAGTTCAAAAGAATCTTCACAGTAGAGTATTTACATAGAGTATCTGGATCTGCTTTAGGAGCTATGTATGTGTTACCTTTAGTTGCATTCACTGGTTTAGGATGGATTAAACCAAAATTTGCAAAAAGATTAGGTGCAATAGGTGGATTGGGGTTGCTCTAAGGTTTAATAGGTTGGTGGATGGTGAAGTCTGGACTTGATCGACCAAAACCAGAATATCAATAAAAACCAAGAGTTTCAACTTATAGATTAACTGTCCACCTCAGTATGGCACTATCCCTGTATTCTTTATTAATTTGGAATGCAGCAACATTATTAAGAAAACCTTAACATCTCCAATTAACACCAGAGAACTACAAAATCACATCAAAATTTAGAGGTCTTGGAATCGGATTGGTTCATTTAGTAGCAATTAATCTATTGACAGGGTATATGTAATTATATTGAAGAGCTGCAATGGCTGGTATCGATGCAGGAAAAGTATTCAACACTTGGCCTACTATGAATGGGTAAATACTACCAGCAGGATTATTGAAGGTGTCACCATTTTATAAAAACTTCTTTGAGAATGTTGTTTTGTAAATATCCTACCTTAAATTAGAGTACAATTTAATCATAGAAATGCTGCTTATGTGACATATGGATTTGCCTCATATATTGCCTATGCCGCTTTCAGAAGTAATTTACCAAAACAAACAAGATATATCTGTTATCTTCTCTTTGGTATTGTGAACTATTAACTTTTAACTGGAGTAGTAGCTCTCCTCAATTAAGTATTAATAATTGAGATTTTAGGTATAAGTACATTCTGGATCAATTCATCAATTCAATGCTCTAAATGTGCTAACAGCCAGTCTATTACTCTGTCATAGTGTGCGTAGACCAAGTGCACCATATTTAAACTATATAAAATAGTTTGTTTGATACAATTATAAACATTTATTTCTATAACATTTAATCATGATGAGTACACAATCAAGTATCCTTAAGAGTTTATACTTCATTATTAGTCTAAACTTAAAACTATCAGACAATGATCGCAGGTTAAGCGATATGATTGATTCCTATTTTCTTGGATTCCAAGCAGCCTTGTTAAAATGTGATCCTCAGGGGATGAAGAAAACACTCACATATATTTTGGAGAATAATCTAGAGCAAAACAGATCTAATGCAGGAATAGGCCCTAAGCTAAGAAATTATGAAAATCAAATGGAGGAAGCAAAATCTATTAATGACATAGTTCCATTTGATTTAGAATATGACTAAGTTGAAGGAATTTTGGAAAATATTGAAAAATAAATGAATAAAAAGGAACAAGAAGCAATGAGAGAGGCAAGTTAAAAAATTCTTTAGCAATAATAATAACTTAAAAAATAAGAGCAACCAATTCCATAAATACCTAATTTAATGCCAAAACCCTAAGATCAAGAAGTATGGAAGCTACTTTAGAATATTGATCAATAAGAAAAGAAAGATCAATAATTAAATCAATAATAAGAGCTCTTAAAACAACTAGATTCAATTCCTAATGACAAATAATTTAAACCAGATCTCCAATAATAGTAGTTGAAAAAAGAGATTCCAAAGCAACAAGTCAAACAAGAATAATTCCTGAAACAAGAAAACCCATAGGGGATAAAACTTGGAGCTCAATTAAATTAATAGGAAATAGCATTAGATACAGATCCAAAAAAACTATTAGGAAAAATACTAGATGATCTCAAATAAAACTAATTTGAAAAGTAGGCTCAAATTCGTCCAGCCCCAACTCAACCACAGAAATAATAAGAACCCATACCATAACCATAAAAAGTAGTTCCTAAATAACAACAATAATAGCAGGCTAAACAGGTTGAACAATAATAATAAAAATAGTAACCAATCATTCAAAAAGCATAATTACCTGTAATAGAATAAATTAATGATATTACACCTCCTGAATAAAAAGTGATCATGAAGTTAGTTTAACAACATTTAAAGAATACACACTCTAAAAAAAATAATTGTACTATATGTTTCACAGAAATGACTGAAGAAAATAACTATTAGTTAACAAAATGTAAGCATGTTTTTCATTTCAGCTGTTTGAAAGAATACGGTGAAAATTAGTCAGAAATTCCAATTGTATGTCCATAACAAGGATGTAAGACAGAATATAGTCCTGAAGATTTAGCTAAAACTATTTCGAAGAAAAAGCGGGAAACATTAGATTAACATTCTTTTAATAAATTTGTTCTAAAAAATTAATAAGAATACTTTTAATGTCCGACACCAAATTGTCAATCAGTATATTTAATTGAAGGCCAATTTTAGATATGCACAAATTGCTAATAAATGTTCTGTACTAAATGTAGGCAAGAATTCCATGATGGAGACTGTGGTGATGACAAATTCGCAAAAATAGCAATGAGAGATAATTACAGTTAATGTTTGAAATGCTTCCATTGGGTTGAAAAAATTTATGGATGCAATCATATTAAATGTGTATGTGGTCATTAATTTTGTTATAATTGTTAGAAAGAATGGGTAGGTGAAGAATGTAAGTGCATTGAGGAAGAATAGTACAAAGAATAATAATAAATGTCACAATAATAGGCTCAAGACTTTAACTAACTGTTATAGAATCTCATGCAAGCAGCCCAAAGGAAATAAAGATAAAATCCATGAAAGATATCATAATATAAAATATTATCAAATGTATTTCATCATTTCTTTTTTGGGAGTGGATGCACAGTTACAGGACCTACTTATTTTATCTATTAGCTTTGAGTATGCTTATGTATTGTTGCATATTAAAGTGGTTTATTTGGAACTAATTGTAATTTTAGTGAGGCTTTTGACTTTGGCATCTCTTTTACACTTAATCTTTCTACAGGGCCAGTTAATTCATCGATTTCATCAAATTCATTTCCTTAATTCATTTTTGGACTTGGTGAAGCAGATAGGGACCTTGCTGGACTAGAAGGCTAGTGTTAGTTCAACTATTTGTCTAATTTAATGATCATTTAAGTTATTTGTACAAAAGCATAACTCACTGACTATTAATTGCTAAATAAAATTTCTCAATACTCTTGCTAAATTTCACTGTATTTAGATAACCATTAATTTGCTATCTACATATTTTTTGATGTTATGTGGTTTTTGTTGATAAGGTCTTTAAACTTCTTAAGATTGTCAAAGAATTTTTCTAAATCAAGGAGAAACATATTCAACAAACCCCAATTAAGATTCTATTTTAAATGCAATAGGATACTTTTTCATCCAATAATTCCCCTGGAATCTCTCGAACCAATCCAGCAAACAATGAACAGAGTGCAGCTGTTGCATAAATATTCATAAATGATGGATTCACCATTTTTTAAAGAAGCTACAATAATTTACTAAAATATACAGTTATTGCCCTCTTGTCAAGTGCATTTATTTAATCCAACACATTTTAAAATGTTACAACTGAAGGTTTAAGTGACTATCTATTATAATTTCCTCTAAACATTTTAGATGACTAATTAATAAATGTATAAGTTATATCAAATATTCAATTTTTTATAAACACTATGCTCACTGCTATTGTTATGAAAGTAAGCATAATACATGATTTAATAGAAAGTGATTTAAACATAACTTCAAAAGAATGTCCCAGCACTTATAACCATACTTACTATGTTCTTACTAATGATTCGATATTCTAATTCATACAAATTTCTAATTCCTAACATCTTTACTACATTGACTCAATTAAAAAATTCTCTGAGCATTAATTCTATTCATATTCGGCGCCACAATTTTTCATTTACACCAAAGCAACAGTTCGTTGTTGATCGACATGAGCCTATATATCTTTATAAATTTGAAAGGCCATGAAAACAAAAAGAATAAGAAATAGACTTTTTAAAATTGCAACAGCCCAAATTCCAATATAATCTCCTGTAGTCATAGGAGTAAACTTCGTAGTCTTTTCGATTGTGCCATCTAAATGTTTTCTCTCAGACAATTCCATTTTAACATTATTTAAATTTAACCTTTTGTAAAACTTGAAATTACATATTGTTTTTACATCAGATCTAATATCCGCATCAAGTGTGCCATCATTAAATTTTGTCAACTATTTATCACTCATATTAAATTATATTATCTATTTTGATTAGATAAAATATCAAAATCACTCTGGATGTATTTGCTGAGTTTCTTGGGGTTATTAAACATCGTCCAACAAATTATCTTCTTGCTTTACCTCTGTCTGTGTATTCTCAAATTACTGCTACTATTATGGAACTTCCTCCTATTAAACAACTTATTCTGCCTCCTCCTTTTATGGTGTTTCAGTATGTTATTAAGCAAGCTACTGCAATTATTCATCAGTTTAATTTTTTTCAGCAGAATGTTACTCTGGTTACTTTCCTTTCTTAACTATTTTCTTATCATCTTATTTGTTATCAACTTTAGCCTTTGGATCCACTTTTGTGCTTCCTTTATGGCTGCCTGCAGGTTCATGCTTTTTTGGTGCATCTTTTGGTGGCTCAGGTTTTTCAGCTTTCTATGGTTTTTATTTATCTCCTTTCTTATCATCTTTTTTTTATGGTTAAGGCTATGGTTGTTTTTAAGGTTAATCTGCAATTGTATTATACATCATACCTTCTTTTGGAGTTTTGGAATCTTTTTACCCCTTTTGTTCTTCTGTATCTTTATGATCTTATGACTTTACTGGCTTAGGGTTTTTGTGAGGTTGTTGTGCTTATTATTGCTATTGTTATTAAGGTTATGGCTTTGGCTACTTTTAGATTGAATCTCTTTAAGGGGACTTCGGATTAGCTAGAATTTCAAATTTTCGTACTTTTATCAGCTTCATTTTATGTCGTTTTCTCTACAATTGCACTCTAGCCTAACGATTTAGAGCCTGTTTGTGGTCTTGGTTGATTTTATTTTGCTGGTGGATTTTTTTATGGTACAGCTGTTTAAGGACGATCCGCTTTCTTTTGATCTACAGCTTAGTATTAATTATTACCATTGTGACCATTTGCTGGTTACTCTTGTTTTTATTAATCTACAATAATATCTATACTTACTTTATTAATTATCCTGTTTTAATGGTTTCAAGCTGCACACTAAAGTTTTAAGCTCATTCATTTCTTGGATCAATTCTTATATTCTTTATTCACTTTCCTAATCCTTCTACTTTAATTCATCTATCCTCTAGTTCACGGGCTTTAGTAATTCCTGAAGAATTTGCTCGATTTCAGGGGTGATCTACTGCATATCCAAATTTCAAAATTATATTATTATTTTATTTCTTATGCAAAACATCAATTCTAATAGTGTAAATGAATGTGCGTCATTATTTAATAAAATATATTCAATCTTCATAGCACTACCTTATCCTTACAAACTGGACAGTTTTTCTATAGTTTTAACCACTATTCAATACAAACATAATGGAAACAATGATTACAATCTAATTTTACATCCTACTTCTCCTTTGATGGTAGAATATCTTCCATGCAAATTGAACATGTCTCTATTTTTTGAATTTAAGCTGCTTTATTTTGTAAATTAAAAATC
The DNA here is from genome assembly GCA_000715435.1 of Paramecium caudatum. NCBI lineage: Eukaryota > Ciliophora > Oligohymenophorea > Peniculida > Parameciidae > Paramecium > Paramecium caudatum. The sequence goes on from JMSD01000051.1 coordinate 92,111, forward strand.
CTACTCTAATAACCTACTTAATTTTCCAAATCCAAACTTGTAAAATATTCATATAATTGTTCAGGAGTCAATTTATTTACTTAAGCATCAGTTAACTTCATTCCAGGTTAATATTTAAATGGAGCATGCTATTAATGATCACTTAAATTTCTTTTCCTGTCTTCATTTCTGAAATGATATGGAATATATTATCTTCTTTATTCATTAGCTGTATTAATGTTTCTTTCCCCTGGCTTATTTGGTTAATGTGATTTACGAGGCTATTGTTATACTTGCTGCTACTGCTGTAATTGTTGTGGTGGTTGCTGTTGTAATCGAGGTGGTTAAAGTTACTCATTTTACACTTCATTATTCACTTACTAGGGCTCCTTCTTCTCTATCTAATTTTATGGTTGATTATGGCCAGGGTATTTTTAATCGCGATTTTAGTAATACAATGGATGAGAAAATTTTTGGTTTTGCTGAAAATCCCTATTTTGATACTTGTATTATTTAATTTCATTTTCGATTTATTACTTTTCTTTTTATTTCGATTATTTAAAGGCATTATAATCATTCTCATAAGCGACTTATGGCAATTTTTACTCCAATTAAGGAGCTTCCTCTTAAATTTACATCTCATTAACAATTTGGGGCTTTTTTAAAAATGTATTTGGTTGTGAAATTTATTAATGTTATTTTGCTAAATAAACTTGTTTTTATATAAACTCTGATTTAAATTATTGCTTCTAATCAAACTCTTATTAAAGGATAAGCGGTTTCCTGGAGATTAATTGACTTTCATAATACCCAACAAAAGGTTTGTTCTCCTAAATGGGAAAATAATTCTTATTATTTTACAAACTCTACTCATTTCTTGCAGGTGAATTCGAATGATTTTAGCCGGATCTAATTACATTTTTCAATTATTATTCATTTTATTATATAAATTATTATGATATTTATTGTTCTTGTCTTTAGTTAAAATTTGCTTAAGATGGTTTCTTAGGGTTATTTGAATCATCATTCTTCTTTAAATTTGTTTCAATCAGATTATTCGAAAACTAATGCACTTAACTTTTTTCCTCAATTATTTTCATTCTACCTATTTTTTTCTCAACTATTCCTTCCTCTAGTGGCAAATTTTTTTTGGTTTGGAAAATGCTGCTTTTATTTTGATCAAAAAACATTGCTATTTTCTCATCATATGCCTCTTAATCCTCCTTAGAAAAATGATTCGAACATTATGATTAATGTTCCTTTATCTCATCCTTAGGTAACCATTTCCCACACAACCAACATTATTCCTGAAACACTTCCTAAATTTTTATTTAGTTCATTTAATAATATTTATAATCATCTGATATTGACCATATTTGCTTTTATTTCTTTAATTCTAATACAAATTACTTTAGCTCTTTGGAGTTATCTACAAATACTACACTCAATAATATCATTTTTCATTCGAGCCAACTGAATCAAAATCTGCAAATCTTCAGAACAAAATGAGTGCCCACATAGAATATTAACTAATTCCTTTTTATCTAGACATATAGGACATTAATCATTAATAATTTTCGGAGATCTGATTTATGATTCAAGAATATTTTCATTCCTTGGATTTTCAATCAGTATTAGAGCATTCATCCTCTACATAGGAGGAAGTTCAACATCATCATAATCTGATAAGTCACTTTCATTAAGTTCCATTGATTTTCTTTTTTATTCAGATTTCTTATGACTCATTATTATTATAAATTATCAGTTGGTTTAATAGATGATTATTATTCTTTTAATTCATTAGAAAACTAGAATAAGTGGGCACTAATTAATTAATCAAGTTTTTGCTGGTAATCACATTAAAATTATTTAGAGACAGAACAATTTCTTCTGTAAATTACTAAATAGAGTCAGAATTTGAAACCTGATGTCAGTGATATAATGGAATGGTTGCCTTTCCCAACAATCATCAATCATAATAATCCATCATTCCTTTTTTTCTAAATTGATAGAAAATGAAGAAATACATATAAATATAGGAATTTAAGAATCTCAATACTCTGTATCTAACATTGGGTTTATGTGATTAAACTTGAGAATTTAGGTTCGAAAAATTTAAATGAATCATGGACTGAAATTTGTGTCAATTAATAATTTTGTGTATTGATAATGGAAAAGCTCTCCTTAAATATTAATTTCCTTAGGGGCAAGGCTAGGCAGAAATATTCAAGGTGGATTTAAATTTTAGTTCTAATTTATAACCATAGATAATTTTTTTCAAGAAAAAAGAATACTGGCAAGTCATTTAAATTGGAATCTCTTTGTGTAGAAAAAAATTCAATACTATAATATAAAGTAACACTATATTTTGTATATGTAATTCACATTTAAATCGACTCAACTTATTTGTTAGGAATTTTAAACTAAAAGTTTGCTCTCTTTTTTAAATTCACTAACCTCTTAAAATGAATCAATGCACTAATACTAACGACACAATGGACAAGCAAGAAGATTGTGATTCTGCTTCGAGTTTTAAAGCATAATTTCAATATCATTTTCACAAAAAGTATGCCCACATCTCAAAGGATATAGTTCTTTCTCTTCACATAAACAAATTGGACATATTTCTTCATTGTATATATGAGAAACATTTTTTTCGAGTATTATATGCGCTTAAAAATCAGCAGCTCCAGTTGTACCATTTCTTCGAACTAACTAAGGCATCTCCAGATTCTCTAAATCTATTTCATCTTCCCAGCTGAAGTCCGAATTTTCATTTGCATTTTCTTGAAATTGGTTCATATTGTTATTTTATTTATTCTTTTTTCAATAAAATTTATAGTTTAACATTTCTCATCAGTTTTATCAAATTATAATTAATTATCAATACAAAATTAAATCTTATCAAATCTGTTCTTCCATATGATTTTCCAAACCCATAATATATTACATATCAACTATTCTCAACTCTTGTGCCGCTTAAACCTAAAAATAAATTGTTATAATACTTTCATAATTTCATCTTAAAGTTTTTTCGATAATTCAATACATTACTTTCTTGAGTTTTATAGTTATACAGAGAGCAATTCTGTTTTTTCATTGATTTATGATTAGAATATGCTACAATACTTTTTGACATCTACATTATTGGAACTATGGATTTATTCAAATAACTGGAGGTACTTTTCCTCTAATGATTAGTGTTTTTGCTCTAAAATATTTATATATTCTAATTATTATTGTATTTCTGTTGCCTGTTATCGTTATTATTTTGCTATCTCAATCACTTATCTTGCCTCTTAAAAATACAATTGTTTCCACCTTTAATTTTATTCATGTAATTTTTAGTATGCCTCAAAAGTATTCGATTATTATTATTGTTGCTTTTGTACAATTGATTCTTTCAATTAAATAATTTAATATTCGCTCGTCACATAGTCCTTTCTCAAATGCAACATTTTTTAATGTACAAGTTTTGCAACTTATTCAAAAGTTTGATTTTATTTGATTGCTGTATCAATCTCTTATTTATTTGTATCATTATGCAACTGAATTAGTTCTGTGCAGGCATCTAACAAGATACTTGTAAATATTAGCTAGAATTGTACAAAAATGCTTTTTCAGGATTATCCACTTCCTCTTACTCAATGCTAGCTAAAAATCTTGATGTTCGCTTATCACTGTGACTTTTGTTATGACTTGTATCAAAGGTTTGACTCTGATTAGAATTACTTTTATTTCTTTGAGACTTTTGGGACATTTTAGTGATTTTTTGAAATTTAACAACTATAATAATTTATATATATATATTCACCATGTAAAGTGAACAAATAAGGAGGCAATCATCAAAGCTAATATACAAATAAATCTAGCAATCCTTCCTAAGTTTTTCATTTTGCTATATAAACAAAAATTTATACTTTCTCAGCATAAAATAAATCAATATCCACTGTAAGACAATAAATTTTGTACTGTTATTATTTTTCATAACTAATCCATGATTGAGTTCCCTAAAGTAACCTACAATCATAATAAGGAATACTTATTCTTTTATCTTTATTCAATTATTTCTGACACCAAGTAGTTATGACATTCTTAACTCTATCAAATTCTACGTCATTTTGTAATTCATGAAATCCCTTGTCAAATAATTTAAGTGTCTTTTCTTTCGATCCAGTTAGTCGATATAGTTCTACTGAATTCATGTGACTTGCTATCTTGTCCTCCTTTCCGTGCAAAATCAACAATGGTTAAGTAAATCTTTTATAAGACAACTTATTACACATGAGCATTCGGTAATATATATTGATCAAGTTGTAGGATGTTATATGCCATTCCTACGCTCATGAATGTTTAAATCAAACTGTCCTCAGCCACACTTTTGATCACATTATTGTTTTTGCTACAATGGCCATAATCAATATATGAATTAACCATAAGTCCCTAAAATAATAGAAATGGTTCTTACAGGGATTATTTTATTGGCTATAGTTAAAAGCATCCTCTTCAATAGACCATACTTTTTAGCAAATTTTAGATAAGGATTGACAACAATGACTCCTTGTAAAATCAAAGATGGATTTGAAATACAAAAACTTAAGCCAACTGCTGCTCCCAAAGATTGGCACTATAGAAATATTGGTTGTGATCTTTCTATGGTATTTAGTATGCATTCCAAATCTCCATGCATCTGGGCTATCAGAGCGTGGCTTCTAATTCCTCCAGAATTTCCAAATCCCCTCTAATCATAGAGTATCACTTAAAAACCTGTTCTAGCATATTCATCAGCAACCTAACATCAAATATTATGTTACATGAAAATAACGTCCAGAGTGGTCTCCATATCCATGTAGGATCACTATTGTTGCTAAAGGATTTGGAGGCGTGCAGTATGTTGTGTATAAATTTAACCCTTTGGTTTACGAGGGCACATATTTTCTTGTAACTTTGTACATTTCCTCGTTCCATTCCCCAAGGAAACGATTTGCATATAATTAGTTTATAATCTTGTTTTGTTAATACTCTGATGTCAAGGTTTAAGATGCTAAGATCGATTTATTAAGTACAATTCATGTCTTACACAGAAGAAGGTTTTGGTAGATTATAAACTGATTCTTATAGAAGAACAGAACTCTAAGAACTTAAATTCCTCCTCATTCCAAAAATAAATTTATAAATAATATACACTACCTTGAATTGAGTTTTTGGGAAATAAAATACACTAATTAATTAAAACAATACATTTCAAATTCAAATATATTATAATGTCAAAAGTGAATTAGAGGGCTAACAGCATTGATGAATTCAGACTCATAAACAAAAGGGTTTTGAAAGAAAACTGCAATTAAAACAACAAAACATTGGATGAGAAATTATTATTAATCGAGAAATAATTGGCATAAAATGAGAGTTACAATGATCAATATTTACTAACCAACTCTCTAGAAGCCAATGCTGCACCCCAAAGAACATAAAATTAAAGCATTTCGTTTAACTTGCAATCAATTGACAATGATAGATTTAATTCGAAAAGACAAGTATTCTTGAGGATTGTTAGAAGAAATCCTATGATTCGGTCAGAGATAATGCGAAATATTAGAGTAATAATAATAATGAATCTGCTTTGGTGCTTTTACTCAATGAATTCGAAAGGAGATTTGAGTAGATCGAGGAAAGATTATAAATGAGGTAAAAGTATTTAAATTGCTGTAGTGAAAAAACAAATAGATAGTATCAACAAAATACAAAGTCAAGTTCTGACTACTTCACTGGTATTTCTGATAAATTAAATTTACTTTTACAGAGAATTAGTAAGTTTGAGTCAAAATTAAAGTAATTAGACGAGACCTTCTAATAGCATAAAAATTAAACCGAAAAAAGAATTATCGAATACAATTAGCATGTACAAATTTAATTTACTCAGGTTGACTAATCACTAAAATAATTCTTGGATGTTTCCATTAAAATTTAAAAGAAGGTAGATCGAATTACATAAAAGGAAAATCTAACTGAAGTAGAATTATTAAAACAAAAAACTGATAATCTAAGCTTTAATTTGATGAGAACTCATGACCTTTTAAATCAATAAATGGCTGACTTCGGATAATTGCAATTATCGGTTAATCAGGTAAAATGTTCACTAAATTCAAGATCATCAGAGAAGATTATTTCAATAATCTTTTTGAAGAAATAGAAACAATGAAAGATCAGTATCAATAAACAATGCAGTACTTAAAGGAGCTTTAGGAGTTTTTAATAAAGTGATATATAGTAAAAATTTTGTTTGTCTCTTTTATTAATTTGTCTGTTTCAATGGATTTATGTAATTTTTTTTTGGAATGTGCGAAAGTTGAAAGAACTATTGAGTTGAGTCGCCAGAACCTCACTAAAATACCCACATTTCACCCTTATTCAACCTTTAAGGAAATCGATGTTCACATATAAGTAAAATTCATGTTAGAATGTAGGGCTGCATCACTGCTTAGTCTTTACAGTTATTTTTACACCGTTTTGGCCATCTGCATACATTAAGAGAATGTGCAATATTGTTCTATAAAACTGAGTTTAAATACATTGACTTTTTGAGATTCCTTTTACCAACTAATCAACTGTTAAGAGATTTCATATCTCAATAAGAACAAAAGGTGCCATAAAATATGAGTTGTCTGGCTGAAGTAGCCAAACATATAAGCCTAGAAATCAGTCTTATGAATTCCCTCTAACCTCCAAAATAGCTCGATTCATTAGAGAGTGGAACTAAAGAAGAATTAGGCTAGATTTTTAAGAAACAGAGAGTTTTCGTATACCAGGATGAGATCGATGCCATGATTCGAAGATTAGATTTCTATGGTGATGGTTAAATAGATGTTTTATTACTAAAAAATTGGATATTGATACTCAATCAACAAAACTATGTCATTTCTGATAGGGAATATAATTCTGCATATGTGACACCAAAGAAAGGTGCTGTGATTATAAACTAAACAAGATCAACTGAGAAAAGCAATAAAATGCATAGCTCCACACTTAGAGAAAAATTAATAAAATAATCTTAAAATAAAACTAGTACTATTGCCAAAAATAATTATCTGTAAGAAAAATCAAAACTAAGATGCAAAATTGCATTATAAAAATAAAAGCAAGAAACAGAAAAAAAAAGTTTAGCCCCAAGTAAAATTAATCAGTTGAAAACAAGGAAAAAGTCACCAATAGAAATACTTGAATACTTAATTGATAGAGAAATAAAGATCGAAAAAATAAAGTAGCAACTTGCTCTATAGAAGGATTTTAACACAAAATAAGCCTTTCGTGTACTGGATGTCTATAATAGAGGATTTATTGGAGAAGAAGAAATGAGATAACTCAATAATTAGTAAGTGTAGACATCTTAAGATATAAGTTATAGTGACTTCTTATACTTATTGTAACCATATTCTGCTAATTATGCTGAAATATTGAATTCGAGAGAGGCTTTGCCAAATAAATAATCAAAAAGATTAAGTGAAGTATTTAGTAGTCAAACTATTTAATTATTAAAAGAATTATTCAAAATGGTAGATTAAATACCCGTCAAACTTGAAGGAAATATTCAGTTATTTAATAAAATTGATGCCATCACAAGAGATAACTTTGTTGGAGTGTCAGATGTATTATTATATCTATATTAGCTTCAATAATATTTCTATGAAAATGGATTAAGATATACACATCATGATGTAATGCTCCTAATTAATCGTTATGATAAGGATAGAGATGGCAGACTCTCATTGACAGAGTTCCTCGATATGTGATTATAAAATTATTAATGATATTACTCATATTAGTTACATTTGTTAAATGTTAACTTGGATAGGATGATGCAGATTATTATAGCACCTATTAACCTGACGAAGTAGCTTTGGATGAAGGTACAACTACAACTACAACTTCTTCTAATCTTTAGAAATATGTTCCTTTGATTGATGCATAAACATGTGTGACTACTAATTGTGATGAAGAAATAGTAGCTTGTAAGCACAATGAAAATTGTTATGGAAATTACGGAAGATTCCTTGTTTGCTATAATTAGACACAAGTTTATAAGACATGCAAAGCATCACTTGAGAATGCTACAGTAACACCATAAACCTTTGAATTCACAGATTTAATGGAGTGTTATGGATTATGTGGATGGAGCAAAACACAACCAAAATATGATTATTTGATTTTGGTATTATTAGGGTTGTAATTTTTGTTTTGTTGAGATTAATTAAAATTTATCTGTTATAAAATGAATCAACTGAAAAAACATATCTCTGTGAAATGCATCAATTTTAACACATAATCAACTAACACACGTACTAGAAGCATCTCTAATCAAGTGTCTAAGAATTCTACAGATCGTTCTAGATCTGTAAGCAAATAATGTCCAACTATTAAGTATTAGAGTGTTCTATATTTAGATTACCCGCACCAATAAAGAATTCTGAAACAACTACTATGTCTCACTCTAAACCAATTTCTAAACTAGGAAAAGTTAAAATTGATCTAGGCAACAAACCTACATCCAGGAGCCAATAAACTACACAAAAATCTCGTTCAAGCAGTTAGTTGAGTAAAGAAGAATCCTTTCCCAAAATGCTACCTGATTTTGGAAGAATGGAGACAGAATTATTAGACTGTTAGGATTTTTTCCTACAATTACCTGAAATCAACTTCCCCACAAGTGAGGAAATCATGAAAGAAAGAGTCATATTGGCGAATAGAATCGCTTTTACCATTAAGAGCAAGAAACGCATTCCACCAACAACACCAGATTTTTATAAGGTATCGTATCCCTGACCTTAGTAAGGCAGCTCTGTTATGTGATAGGCAAGGGAGCATTTGCTAAAGTTTGTTTAGGAATTCAAATCCTTACAGGAGCCAAAGTAGCCATGAAAATTATTGAAAAATCGACTCTAAAAACTGATAGCGCAAAGAAGCGACTCTTATAAGTATTTAATTGTTAAATTGTAGGAAATTACTTTAATGAAAACACTCTCATAATTTAAATAGTTTACATCACTATATGAAGTATTTGAAACAAAGAAATAAATTTACATAATCATGGAATATGTTGAAGGAGGTGACTTAATGAAATGGACCAAAGAAAAACCAGTTTCAGAGGTCTAAGCCAAAAATATAATTGGATAGTTGATGATTGCTCTCTAAATATTATAGAGTCATAACATATTGCATAGAGATATTAAATTAGATAACATATTACTACAAGGGGATTAAATTAAAATTTGTGATTTTGGTGTTAGCAGACAAATCATCAAAGGATAGAAAATTTTGGAACAATGTGGGACACCAGCCTATTTGGCCCCTGAAATCATTTCAAGTAAAGTTGGTTATGAAGGATTCGCTAGCGATATTTGGAGCTCTGGTGTTCTTATGTATATTCTATTGGTTGGCAAAGTACCTTTCAAAGGAAATAATATGAATGAATTGAATCATAATATATAGAATGGATTACTTAATTTTATTGAAATGAAGAAGTAAAATCTATCAAATGATGCAGTTGGTATATTATAATACTATATAGATTTAATTAAATGCATGTTAAACATCAATCCAAAATTGAGAATCACATTACCAGAAATATTAAACCATACATGGCTAAAAGATACAAATATAAAACAAACTAAGTAGACCCTAAATACAAATTTAGACTTAAGAGTAATTTCGCAAATAGAGTAATTTGGATACTCAAGAGAATTTATCATAAAAAGTCTCTAAAAATAGACACTGTGCCACATAAATGCTATATATGGAATATTGACAACAGCATAAAAATGATACTTTTTATATCAATTATAAGTATAATACATCAAGCAGTTGGATTAAGATTGGCTAATTCTGATTTTAATGTTGATCTGATACGTGATATAAAATCTAACTCAAATATATAGTACCTTCCTAAATTAATCCTTAATTGAAAACTTGTTAATTGATATCGTTGAGTTATGTTTTATAATTCTTCATTTTGTCATTGAATCTCATCAATTCTCGTGAAAATTCTATATCTACTCGACCTTCCTCCCCCTATAATTTCGATTTTATGTTGAAATATTAATTAGTTAACTCCTACCCTTATCCCAAATCATTCTCCATTGTACTTTCCGGTTCTTTAGGTTGTTTGGCACTCAAGACATAAACTCTATCTTTACTTTGTAACACCACATCCATGGGAGGTTTGAGGAAAACGTATGGCTTGCTATTATTTTTAACCTTCTCACCACGATAAAGACCAATTGGTATCATCTTTTATTCTGTGAGAAGTATATCATATAACTCTCCAAATGTCTTTTCTTAATATTTAGGTGGAACATTAATAAGAAATAAATTGCTTTACTATAATTTACAAGCCTAGTAAAGTTTTTTATGCTTGGAATAATAAATCAACATACCTTTTTATTGACAGAAGCACTACCCAAAATCATCTAATCAAATATACTAGTTATGAAAGGGTTATAGTAAGCTTAGCATATTAGGGTGTCAAGCATAGTTGAAATATAAATTTCTCCAGATGCAAATGGCTCACTAACTGACCAATCGTATTTCTAAACATAGTTGTTCCTGGAGATTTATAAGAATGATATAGTGGAAATAGAAGCCAATTCCGTAATAATATTAATGTTCTGGTTTAGGAGTTTGACTGTTTTATAGATAAAGATAGTATCAGCATCAACAATATTCGATATGCCTTCCTCTTAATCAGCAGATTTTTATAAAATTACAAGTGCTGAAGCCTTCTATATACAAGCTTTTTTCAAATCCTCAGTATTAAGAGGAGAACCCTATTAATAGTACACTTTTGGGAATTTATTAATTTGTAACTAAATTTCTGTAGGTATAAGATCTTAGTGAAGAATGACTATGGGTTAAATATTTTTTAAAGATCTGGCTCTAAGTGGCATCATAAGATATTTCATGTCTGAAACTACTCCACAAACTATAAAATGATTTTCGAATTTCTCTGAGTCACCAACCTTAGGCAATCCAACTGAAAGTGTTTGCGGCTTAACTTAATAGTATGCAGGATGCTTAGAAGAATCCTCTTTAACTCCTTCACTTAGAATTTCTTTTAAGTATTCAGCTTCTTATTGAAGTGCATTCTTACTATTGGCTTGTCGTTGAACATTAGGAAAACAGTAGTTTTTCTGAATATAGTCTGGAAATTTAGTTTCCTGTATTTTTTCGATATTTGGCATTTCTGTTGCTATTACATACCCATAATGTAAATAATCCTCAAATAAGTAATCTGCAGGGTTAACAAATACGCTTGTCCCTGATTCCAATTGTACTTCCAATGCAAAAAGAATAATATTTAATTCTTTATATATGGCAGTAGAAATCTAAATTTTAAATAATAATTACTTAACTAAAAGTGAGACCAACAAATGATTCAGATTCTAGTGGAACTCTGTAAATTTCATTTTACATCCCGCAAAGGTAGTCATCAATCCATTCAAATTTATTCTTATCATATTTGGTAGTGTCATAATTAGGTTTAGATGATTAAATCAGGAAGGATATTAAAGTATTTATACCTGGACATAGACATGTCTTCCCCAATAGGTATAATTTAAGTTCATCTACACAAATAACTTAATCAGTTTCATGACCTCCTAGTGAATTAAAATAAAGATCCTTGCTGGAGGGTTAAAGAACTTGAAGACATACCCGAACTCCCTTTTTAGACTTCTATTTTTTTGCAAATTACTTCACTGCAAATGCATGAATTATATTACGATAATCATCTCTTTTAGGAGTCCGACTAGTTTTATTAGCCAATACAATAACACAATTGCAATCCTTTGCACTACATCTTTCTAAATCTTTATTTTATAATGGATGACCCTCTAAGTATATTACCCTATTCTAAAGGGCAGGTTATTTTAGCTATAATGTCATTTCTTCAGTAGGTGAAACTGGTTATAGGATTACAGTTGTTGTATCATTCAAACCATGATCTGAGTGATAAAGCTCATTTAAGAATGTCTTAAATCCCTCCACTTATGATGAACCCAACAAAAGAACATGTTCTTACTCTTTCTTTGACTCATATTTATTTCTGGCAAATTAACTACGTAAACTATATACTCTAGTAAGCATTTCAACTTATGTAGGCAACACTAAGAACATAATTAGAATAGCCACTATAATTGAAAATCTACCATAGATTGTGTTTGGGTACACATCCCCAAATCCGACAGTTGCAATAGTTACCACCATAAAATAAATGTATTCAACTATTGAATACACCTATTCCACCACATACAAAATACTCGAATTAATAATTATGATAGCCATCACTGTCACTATAGGTCTGTAAGCCAACCTAAACACTCTAAATCAAATTTAAGTTACCTTCCATAGATTATCTCTGCAACACTTTATCAAGTTTGTAGCACAGTAAAAATCGCAATGCTCTCAATAAATATATGTACTTGTAACCTGTAATAAGCCCCAGTCTAGCTAGCATTGGTGGCAGTACAGATACATACTCAATCAGGGATGTTGTCTGGAATGTAAAGAACAGTTTGTTTTCTGACAAGTAGAAATTTATGCTGAAGTCCAACAGGAAGTATATGTAACAAATGAGTTCTGGTATCTGGAGTAATATTTTGAATTTACTGTGATGAAGGCTTGCGAGTCGCCCACATCCTGGGTTCCGCCTTGATTCCAAAAGGCGCAATCAATAAGATGCAAGATTGTGAGCAGGAAGCTCAAGAGTACGTTTGTGCCATCCAAATAGTCACCTATCCCAGAAGTGGAAAGGTATTTTGCCATCTTAAGGGTGAAGGTAGTCTTACCCTCCTCATGTTTTTTGGTCGCCGTATCATCCTCGGTGTTCACCAGTCGAATCAGAGCATACTAATCCTAGTGGCTGAAAATTGATTGCTTGCCCTCATAGATCATATTAAATTAATTCAGATTGGTATATTAATTCAAAAAATGATCATTGAGTAAACAGAGTTCGACACACAAATAGATGACTTACTAGCTAAAGAAAAGGCTGCCAGACTTAGCAATAACTTAGTCGAATCACTTAAGGTTATTAAATTGGTGGCAAAGCTATGCTTCGATTCAAAAGAGTACACAAAATTCAACGAGCTCATTGTCACTCTCTGCAAAAAGAGGGGATAACCAAAAAAGGCGTAAATTGACTTAGTTCAAATGGCAATGCAAGAAATCAAGACTCTTCCAATAGATCTCAAGCTGCAAATGATAGATGCTGTAATGAAGGTTTGCGAGAAGAAAATTTATCTTGAAGTAGAGTATGCAAGATGCGTACTCATGCTCACATAGTATAAAGAAGATGATAATCAAATTGAAGATGCCGCCAAGATTCTTTAGGAAGTGCAAGTTGAAACCTATGGTTCAATGGATAAGAGAGAAAAACTTGAATTCATTCTCTATTAAATGAAGATCATGATTAAGAAATCAGATTTTGTGCGTTTGTATATCATTTCTAAAAAAATTGAACCCAAAAATATAGAAGATGAACATATTGCAGATCTTAAAATCATCTACTACTCCTATTTAGTTATTTATTACAGGCATGAAAACAACTATCCTGAAACAGCAGCTGCCTACCAAAATATTCTACAAACACTTCACAAAAGAAGAGAATTAGAATAGACTAAAGTTGATTTCAATTTTAGATTAGATTACAATTTCATTCTTGAAAATTATGCTATGTACACTATTATGAGTAAATATTCTGAAGAAAAAGTAAAATTACATTAAATTTTAGACTAAATAACTATAAGATCTTGTTTCCACCTATAGGTATGTTTGGAAGCATTGCCTAATTTATAGAAACTCATACAAGGTTTCTTAGGATCAGAATTAATAAGCACATAACCATAAGAACATAATATTTAAGCAGCTGAAGTCTTTGATGAAAATATTGAAAACAATTAATAGAGATATAAAGGTTAAAAAATATAATATTTTAGACTTTAGAAGGCAACTCATCCATCATAATTTAAGAATTTTATAACTTTATTATGATTCAATTCATTTAAATAGAATCACTGAATTGATTAGAATTGAAGGCAAAGAATTAGAGGAAGAAATATGCCTTATGATGGACTAAAAAGTAATATCATATTATATTTAGCTCCTTAAATGCAAAATAGATAGAATTGAAGGAGTTGTGTAATATCAATTAAAGAAGAATGAGAATGATGTCTTATAAGAATGGGGAGATTCAGTTAATAAGGTGTTAAATTTGATTGATCTTACAAGTAATCTGATCAAGAGAGAGGAAGAATTGTTTTTATGAGATAACATTCAAAATTTTATAAATTACAATGTATTCTGAAGAAAGAAACGATTCTCAATATTCTGGGAATATGTAACAGTATGATGAAGGTGAAGATGATGAAAACATGGATGGTGGATAACAATATTATGAAGATGAAGATATGTAACCGCAAGGTGATAGACCTGATTAAGATGATGAAGAAGAATATTAAGGAGATGAACAATAAGAAGAGCAACAAAGTAATCACCCACACAATTAGGTTTTAAATATTAGCCATTTGAACAACGAAAATGGTAATGGGCAGAACCATTAATCGAGGGAGTTCCACCATGTGCTAGAGGTGGTCATTCAGCAACTCTAAGTGGTGCATCAATTATCCTTTTTGGTGGTCATTACTATGCAAATAAAGATGAAGGATATAAGTATTTAAATGACACTTACTAAATGGATGTTAATGCTAACAGATGGTTTAAAGCTAAAGTTTAAGGTACACCCCCTGCTCCAAGATATGCACATTCTGCAGTATTAGCAGGATAGAGAATCATTATATTTGGAGGAAAGGGTGAGAAATGTGTGTTTAGAGATTTACATGCATTAGATCCACTTACTCTTACATGGTATTAGGGACCAGAAGGATCAGGATCCCCAAGTGCTAGATTCTCTCATTCAGCTACTTTGGTATACAATATATATATTCCTAGTATGCATCAACTAAAATGATAATTTTTGGAGGTTGGAATGGAATTGATTATTTTAATGATCTCTATGTTCTTGACCTTGAGGTTATGGCATGGTCATAACCACCATGCTCAGGTCCAGCACCTACTCCTAGATAAGGTCATACTGCTATTCAAGTTGGAGCCAATCTGATCATTCAGGGGGGCTTTTATTATTAAGAAGATAAATCTTTAAAGAATCTTCCAAAAACAGCCAATCCCAGACATGGTTCTCATTTGAGAAGTTGTTATCTCAATGATATTCGTATTTTGGATACTGAACATTTTGCATGGTCTAGGTTAAGAGTAAGTGGAACTCCTCCTGCCCCAAGATATGGCCACTCTGCTAATGTTAGTGGGGCTGATATTGTTGTATTTGGAGGATGGAGTCTTAATTCTGGTGCAAGAAGGTATAATATAACCTTAATCTAGTGAAAATAATTACGTCCAACCAACTGATATTGACTACCTTATTGTATTGAATACAGAGAAAATGTAATGGGAAAAGGCAAAGTATGAAGGCAATGCACCCAGAAATCGATATGGTCATACAGCTACATCAATTGGACCACATATTCTAATATTTGGTGGTTGGGAATTCAATAGAGCTACTAATTAGGTTGTAGTGTTAAGAGATTTGAATGTAGGACAATAATAAGAAAAGAAGAAATGACTGACATATAAATATTAAAAAATGAGTAGTTTGGATTCCTCACCGAAGAGTTTCAACATAATCGATATCTTAGAGAAATACAAATAGAGTAAAATGATCCTTAGTCCTCTTCCTCTTGAATCTTTCAAATAAGTTGTACAACAAGGGGGTTTGGGATTGTTATAACAATACCCAGAAATAGATTCTACTCATTTTATTCCATTCAAGTAATTGAACTAAGATGCTATTGATGAACTTCAACGATCTTTGCAATAATCTAAGAATATGTGGAATGTATATGGAAGAGCACTCTTTTCAGACAGTCCTATCGAAAAGAAGGTATCTAAAAAAACAGAATTGCTACACAATCGAGATGCTTATTATCGTATTAAGAAGTAGAGTAGTGATCAATTAAAGTTACAACTAGAAGGCGTGAATAAAGAGTATCAAAAAATACATGTCGAAACCTAAGGAGTAAAATCATACCCATCCATTTCAGTGAAAGATCAATTTAGACAGCTACAACTTAAGCGCCAACTTTAAATGGGATGTTCAGTGGATTTAGTTCGCTAAGAAACTGAATTAGCCAAACAATAAATTGAAACAACAAAGTCTCGTCTACTGAATGAAGTAAAAAAACAGACAGTCTACATTCACAGAACTGATCATTCTCATTGGAATCCATCTTCACGTGAGGGAAGTGCTTTAGTAAACTATAATGATAGACTATATTTATATGGTGGATAAGGTGCTGGATTTACAGCTGACTTAAATTGTGCAATTATAGATAAATGTAATTTATTTCACTAAGTAGAGTTCTTTAAATGGGAAATGGTCAAAATGAAGTCTAAAGATTAATGCCGTTCTCATCACACAGCTAACATTTATAAAAATTAATTGATAATTTTTGGAGGAGTACTCTACTCACCACAAAGAGATCAAAGAGTTCATTGTGAAGTATCCAGTGAAGTTGTACACATTAATTTAACTAATTTTGATGTTAAGATTGTATAGCATGCGGGTATAGTGACACCAAGGAAAGCCCACATTGCAGAATCAGTTGGTCGTTAATTGCTTATTTAAGGTGGTATCGATTCTAGAGGTCGCTATTTAAATGATTTCATTGTATATGATATCTTGACTCAAAGATGGATTTCTGTGGAAATAAGTACATCAATTTATCCAGATGGAATAGCATTTCACAAATCATGTGCTGCCCTTGAACATAAACACATTGATCTTTATAAACATGATCCTGATGCCTCCTATGATAATTATGGAGTGTACATGTTTGGTGGGTTTGATTCGAATGGTCATTATTTAGATAAATTCTATAAAATTGATGTTAGAAGAAGACCACTCTTTGTTGAAGAATTATAACCAAAAGGTAGAGGCCCAATCGGAAGATGTTAACATTCTATGTGCTACCTCGAAACTACATAATAAATTGTAATTTATGGTGGCAAGAATGATGATATTAATTCATAAGGATTCTTGAATGATTTACATATGTTTGAAATACGTAATTGTTCATGGAGTCAAGTGGAAATGAAAGGTTTTGCTATCCCTGGCAGATGTAGTCATAGTGCTGCCATAGTAGAGAGTAAGCTCTACATATTTGGTGGAATCAATTACTCTGGTTTTGTTAAGAGTGATTTCCTTGTTATAGAATTAAATCAAGAGAAAGCTCATGATCTAGGTTAATATGAAGCATACACAGAAAGACAAGAATAACCACATGTAACTTTTAAGCCTTCTACTCCCGTAAAAACAGTGGCCAATCTTAAATAATAAATTGAACAAATTAGATAGGATGCCAAACTACTTGAGAGAACAAAAAAACAATCCATAGCAAGACATAGCAGATACCTCTCGGAAGCACTCACACCTCGAAAATTCACCACTGTTACTGATTGATATATTAAATATGTTATAGAGTGAAAATTTGGAATATATTGACAAAATCTAAACCTGGGTTGACCTTAGCAATCTACTAATCACATTAGCTCCACATCAACATAAATAATTCTCAAAAGAATTGAGAGATAAATTGCGCAATGGATGTATTATAGATTTCATATTAGATTACAAAAGGCCTGCACCAATTCAAAAAATGGTCTTACCTTATTTACTACAAGAAAAAACAGAGGAGAGATTTGTATACATTAAATCTCCCACAGGCACAGGAAAAACTTTGGCTTTCATTTTACCTATCCTGTTCTTTTTTGATATGGACAACATTCAACAATTTTATTAACCAGCAGCCGAAGGACCAGTTTAATATTATCCATATGCTATAATTTTGGTGGCCACACATGCACTATTAGCTCAAATACAAAAAGACTTTTCTGGCGCTACACCTGATTCTTTGAGCAAGATGGGATTTGTAACAAAAGTTGTTTATTGTAGAAAGTGCAACACTTCGATAAGGGTCAAGATGAGAGCATTATTAATGGGCTGTTCTATGCGGTGTGCCACATACTATTTTGAGATTAATCAAAAAAAACACTATCAATCTAAAGAATGTTAGGTTTGTAGTAGTTGATGAAGCAGACAATACAATTGCAAATGACAAAAATCTCTAAGTCATATAAATTATTGCCAGATTTCTGGAGTCCAATAATTTGAGGTGGAAAATTATTTGTTGTGGTGCTACCATGGAGACAGTACATTTGAGGGAAATTTTCATTAAAGAATTGAAGGATAAACGATAGAATGCCAAAAAGTCTCAATAAGAAATGATTAATTAAATGACACAGCTAAATACAATAGAGGAAGATTTCTTTAAATTTAAATACTTCAACTTTGAAATCACACTTGAAAACATCTATCACTATTACGATAGCACAGCATTTAGTGAAGATGATTTGCTCCAAAGAATGGTTTTTATTATCAAGGATACTCTTAATAGGGTTGCTGAAGCTCAAATCATGATATTTTTCAATGCAAAATCAAAATGTACTGAAACTAAGTAACTTTTGATGAGGGATCCCACACTTGATTTCTTAGTTAAGAATGACTTAATTTGTGAAATCATTTAAGAAAATATACAAGCTTATCAATCTGCTGAAGAGATGAGGAAAGCATAATAAAAGATAGTTGATGAATTTTGCAATGGGTATTTAATTCTTTTATTACAGTAAATATAAGATTATGTTTTGTTCTGATCTAATGGGACGAGGAATGAATTTTAGAAAGGTTCGTTTGGTTATAAATTATGGTGCACCAAGACAAACACCCAATGGTGATTTTGATATAAGGAGATACAATTAACGAGTAGGTAGAACTGGAAGAATGGAAGACTTAGGAGTTGCCTTGACCTTATTGAAGTATATTAAATTAAAATTTAGTTAAAATGTCAAACCTGAAAGTCCAGAATTTGCTGAAGGAAACTTCATTGCCAATCTTAAAGCCCAAGAACCAAAAATAACTATCAAACCTTATGATACTCAAGAATTTATCAAACAATTGAAGGATGTCTATGAAAAGACCAATGAAAAGAATATGAAAATTTGAGATTATTAAAATAATAAAATATCAACTTATCAACTTGTAATTACAAAAGCATTGCATGGTTCACTCTCCATTTTTATTTCTTCTTCTTTCTTTAATTCCATTTGCTCTAGTTTCTCTTGAAGCATCTTTTATTTTAGGATTTTTTTCTGATGAAAATTTAGTTTTTTCATTCCTTATAGTGTACTATGTTATATTAATAGAATACTTGATCATTTTGTCCTTCAGTTAGTGACATCGGACAAATTTATCTAAAAAGCCTTTTGATGCGCAGAACCGCGTATCTTTGAACAAGTCGAGTGCCTTTTTCTGCAATTACTACCTTGATATCTTTTTGCCAGTTTTCCTCACTATCTCCAGTGCCCAATCGATAAGTTGTTGTTCAGCCTCAGGATTCAACTTCTTCCGCCCACATCCTTTCTTTCTTTCAGTTCCAAACTTCTTCCAGCGTTTCAAATTTTTAATCGTTGTCCCAAATGCTTGACTCACTCGTCTGTAGTCAAGGGGGGAGGGATTTACCCCCAACTACAATATAGCGTCATCCTTTTCTTCTTTTGAGAATACTCTGTATCTGTCCCTTCTAGTATTTAAATCTATGATAATCTTGCACTCCTCTTGTATATCTATAACAATGTCCACTGTCTCATCTTAGGGTTACATTAATAAACTAGGTTTTATTTAGAAAAGTCATGAATATCGATTTGGGAAAATTATTTACATGATTATAATATTATATAATATTTCATGGCTTTAATGCTGCAATAGCCTTATTTAGTATTTCTGTTTATAATTTTGGAAATGCTGGATTTATTTGCAGAATTAATTTGCATACATTAATGGCATCAACAAAACGCTATTATATACATACAATATACCTTTGCTTTGAGATAATTGAATGCCAAACGATACCCCATTGTAGGATTTCTTTGATTTGTCAACTTGAATGCCTTCTCATAGGAATTTGCAGCATCAATAAATGATTGTTCCTTCTCCTTAATCAAACCCATCAATTCTTCTGCCTTTGCACAACTTTTATTGAATTTCAGACATTTTCGTAAAATCTCCTCTGATTAATCATACTTTTATATTGATATAAATGCATCAGCATGCAATAACCATGCTCTTTCCAATTCATCTCGTTCCCAACCACTTGTCTCTGGATTCTTAGCCCAAAGTAGTTTAAGGATCGTTTTTCCCTCAGTTTGCTTCTTACTCAAAAATTTATTAATTGCTAAACTTAGCATTGCAGGTGCCCATTCTCTGTTTGTTTTCAATATTTAAGCTAATAATCCACTTGCCATTTCTATAGATTTTGGTATGCCTGACATCTATAATACGTAGGCTTGCATCACCATATAACGTGATAAACTTCCTCTGTTTTGTAATTCCTTTAATAAAGAATCACAAGCCTTAAGATTATCAATTGCTATTGGTTTAGCTTATTCATCAGTAATCGAATAATATAGATCTTGTTCTGGATTGAGGTACAAATCAATCATATATGTGAGACTGTCTTCTGCATATTATTAATGTTTCTTAGCATAATTAAATTAAATTAATGCTTCTTTTGGCTGATTTTTGTATTTGTAATAAAGCCCTCTGCAAAAACATAATCCAGGTTCATTTTAATTTTATGTTGCTGAAGCACAAATATCTATTATTGGAACTATTTCTTCAAGTCTATTTTATTTTCTGTACCAATCTATAATTTTAGATAATGTTCCATATGAATTAGGTTTTTCTTTTAGTGCTTGAACAAACTATTAAATGGATCTTTCACTATCATCTTATTATAAAATTAGTTCAGAAAGCATCATTGAAGCATAGTCACTCTTAGGATTCAATTTTTAAAGAATTTTCAATTTTTATTCACATGACATCTTATCCCCACTCTAGTAGAAGGTCTCTGCTTATAACTATATGAGACTTTCATTTGTAGGTAAGTATTTGATTCCCTCCTCAATACAGTCAAGAGTTGCTTTATAGTTTCGTTCATTATAAAAGAAATACCTAGCCTATTCAAGAAAAATATGTCCCAATTATTCTTTTTCATGATTTACATTAGCTGCTTCTTATTTACTTTTCTCAATAACATCCTTTTATATTTGAACTGATAATTCAAATGCCTTTCTAATTTTTTCAACTAATTTTTATGATTCAGCCATTAATTATTATTGAATCTTTTCTTTTTCTGCATTTTATGCTTAATTAAATGTAGCTTATTGTAATTTTGTAACCATTCTAGCAATCAATAGAAAACCCTATGCATTAGCTTTTAATTAAGTCAATGTGGGCGCAGCATAATCATCTGTTACAAATCTTTCCCAAACCAATACTTATTCAGCTTTTTTTATATTATTCATTCTTAAGTATAATCTTCCCAAATCTACTAATAAATCACTTCTTCCTGGTGTTTTTTGAAGTGCACTTTCGTAATAAGTCACAGCTTTTTAGTAATCATAAGTCAATGAAAGTGAATTTCCAATAGTTCTGATTATGTCTTCATCATTTGGTGAGAGTTCTGATGCCTTCTAATAACTTACAACTGCTTCCTATGGTTCATTTATTTTCATAAAGGCATCTCCAATTAACTAATAGTTTTCTGCTGTCGGTTCAGATTCAATAATTTCTGCATAACATTTTGTATAGTTTCTTCTATCCTTTAAATATTTTAAATAGACATCAGCCAAAATGATCCTTGAATTTACAAAATTAGGTTAACCACTTTGCACAGCCTTGAGAATATTAATTGCTTTTTTTATGTCTCCACTTTCAATAGCAATCTCACTATTGGCCATCATGATAGCACTTTCATGAGGACTTCCAGCATACTCTTAGATTGCCTTTTACATTATCTTTTTTGCATCAGCTTCTTTCTTATTTATTGCATACACTTTTGCCAACAAAACATAGACTTGACATTTATCCTTTTCTGTGAATTAAACAATCTTTGAACGAGCCTTGGTCTTATTTTTATATTTTCCAGCCACCAATTCAAATGCTGCCTCTAAAGTAACTTAAGCATTCTTGAAATCTTCAGTCCTATATTCAACTTCACCTTTAACCAACATAAATAATGGATTTTCACGTATAGAGAAGTTATTAGAAATAGCTTGATTGAGTGAATTTGCAGCTAAATTGATTTATTTTGTTTTTATGGAAATTAATGCATGTAGAATATATCCATCCTCATTCTTTGGATCTAATTCAAGCACTCTATTAATTGTCTTAAGAGCTTCTTAAGAATCTCCTAAAGCCATTTTACCTGTTGCTAATAATAACTAAACATTAATCATCCCTGGAGCTTATTTTGCTATACTTTCAAGTAATTTGGTTCCCTTTCCCACTCCTGAAGCAGCAACTTCCTTACCAGCTAACATTACATTAGTTGATAGATTTCTTAAATACATTTAAGCTATTGTAAATGTAAAATCAGGATTAAATTTGATAAAGAATTCATAACCTGGTAAAAGTTATTTGCTTTATATAAGATGTAATTTCAAGGTTTCTTCAATATATTGATATGCCACTTATGAATCTGTTCCCTCTGATTTCTTACTTTCTAACAGTGCTTATAAAAAGGCTATTTCAGTTGTTCTTCCTACTGATACTTATACTTCCTATACAAACTCTAACTATTTTTCTGCATCATCAATAACACCTTACAATATTTTGCATTGAATCATTCCAGCCAAAGATTCCATTCTTCCTTCATCAAGAGCAGCAGCTTCTTAAAAATATCCATACGCTTTTTCATATTCTTCAAGCATCAATGTCTCTTAGGCCAATTCCAAACACAAATCCCCCAATAATGGTGCAATCTTCCGAGCCTTCTATATTTAATTGATTGTTAATTGTAATATTTGTTAATTCCTTCCACTAACTCTAGATAATAATTAACAGCAATGTAATGTTAATTGAATATTATCTTCTTCTTACTTTTGAATAGCTGCAAATAATTCTTCCATTTTATCTTAAGACTCTCTTACATCCCCCTTTCTTGCAAGATTAAAGAATGCCATAGCTTTCAAAGCAAATAAATTAGTTGGATCATCATAGAGTATTTTGTTAGCCAAATCCTGAAATTACTCCCAATCCTAAATGAAGATTGAGAATCGTAACTTCTCAACATCAGTATATGGAAAATCTCTCCACACTATCATAAGTTCATTAAGGGAATCAAGAGTGATCTAATATTTCTTATTAATTTCTGATGCTTTAGCCAAACCCAATAAATACTCGATTGGCTTTTGGTTGAATTATCCTAATCATGAAATGTACTATTACCTCCAATTTACTAAAAATAATCCAAGATTTCACCAGGATTAATTTGATCGTCCCTCTACAGTAAATTATACCATCCTTTGGTGACTAAATTGATTGCTTGCCCTTGTGACAATAATTCTACAATCTCTTATGCCTTTCTACCCTCATCTACGAATAGATAAAAGTATATGGCACTCTAAAATGCCCTATCATTTGGGGTTTTACGACCATCACTCTGCATCTGTCTGCAAGTTTCAATAATTTCCTTCATATATTAGAATAAAATACCCTGTCAACTCCCCTTTATTATTGCGAGTAGTAAAGCAAAGCAACAGATGTAGCAAATTAAAATTCTTTCTTATTACGAATTAGGGTTAGCTCATTGATTGCCTCATTTACACTGCCACTTTTGAAATAACAAAATGCCCTCCAAAATTAGAAGAATGGATCCTGATTCCTTTGATAAAACTATGCTCATTGATTAAGGTACCTTATGGCATTGCACTTGTGCCGTCTTCCAAAGTCCCTCCCTAAGTAAATACAAAACCTAGGATTATTATATTAGCAAATCGCTACTCATTTAAATTTAATACAGTTTTAAGAAATATCATCATAATAGTTTTATTAGTTTGCCCTTTTTCCAAATCCCTTTGGTTGGCTGCTATGCATCTCCTTTAAAAAATTGACCCTCTCCATGTTGGAGTCCATCTTTCCAATTCCCTGTGTATTTCCTTCCATCCGCAAACATAAAAATCCCAAATCCTTCTTTCTAGTCATTTATGTACTCACCATCATACATACGACCATCTGGCCAAGTTAATTTACCTTTACCATTCATCTTTCCTTCACACCACTCACCTTCATACACTCTTCCATCTTGCCATCTCTAGATAAATCTACTGTAACAATTACATAAACTCCCATGCCATTTATGTCATCGAATTCGAATTGGCCTTCATAAACTTCCCCACTCACAAATGTCATTTTACCTGTTCCATGCTTTTCCCCATCAAGAAATGTACCCACATACACAGATCCATTTGAGTACCATTCCATACCTTCACCATTCGGTAGATCTCGCTCAAAAGAACCTAAAATATTCGAATTAATTACCTTCATATTTACTTCCATTTGAAGAGATATAAATCCCTTATCCATGCATTCTGTTATTATGCCACTATCCCCTATAGGCAGCACCATCCTTACATTTGAATTCTCCCCTCCCTTACAATGCACCTTTACTGAATTCTCCAATATAACAAGATGCATCAGAAAAAGTATACTTTCCTTTTCCATCTGGCAACTGATCAAACCATTCCCCATTGTATATGTTACCACCAACTAATTTGATCGCATCCAACTTAATTCGTTTATTAGCTACTTAAATTTTTATTTTGTCTCTAGGTTCTAAGATGTCATGAGTAAGAACACATCGAAATCGAAATGATTGCATTTTTTTTGACATTGCCTAAGAAGATCGCATATTTTTCAATTAAGGTGATTGGTTTTTTACAACTTACTCACCTGGATCTACATCAGAATCATGAAAGGAATCTGACTGATTTGGTTGCATTTTCATACTATGTTCTCGGCCAAAGTGAGATAAGCTTTTTCGTTTTATTAATCCTCCTTATTGATTCTCCTCTTAAGAATCAACTTTTGGTGAATATGAGTTTGTCCGAAACTCAATCAAGTTATCGTCCGTTGAATTACTTCTTTTTTAGTTCATTGATCGCTTTTTAGCTATTTCTTCTCTACGAAATACGTTATGGATGGTACTTACCTAAATCGCAATCGGCAAGAATATGCCCTAAATGCAGTTTAAATTCGAATTGCCATTTAATGATGAAGTTGTAGTAAATTCGGAACAGGACTTGGCACAAGAAAGATCTGCTAAGGTTCTTATCTTTGAACGCATTAATTGCATGAACCCATATAAATAATTTAATTATAACAAATATATTTATATCTTACAGGATCTATTCTAATGTTTTTTTATCACTATTTCCTAGTAAGTAATTGTTGACACTTTAATTCATTTTAATTTTTTCGTTTCCTTTTATATCAGTGATATTTCACAAAACTTAATAAACATATTTCAGTGTAAATTTATAAGAAATGGGAATACCATAAAATAATAATTATAATAAATCCAAATATAAACTCTTTCCCTTGAATATGGAATAGATATGATGATTATATAGCCAAATATGAGGATATTGAATCTCAGTATCCATGATCTGTTGAGGAGGTATTCTGAGTAATTTATTTTTATTTTTTTGCTTCTACATTATTTATCATAAATTAATGGACCCTAGAAAATTGGTTAAATATAATGAGTAAGATGAAGAATATATCGATGAAGAAGACCAACAATTTCAAGATGAGCCAATGGTTGTTTTTGATGATAAACAATTGAAAGAAATCATCACTCTCTTGGATCATAATTTTAAGCTTAATTCAGATTTGAGAATGAGATATCCAAATCAACCAGATAAATTCATTGATTCAGAAGTTGAACTTGATGAAGAAATAAGAAAACTTCAAACCTTACCTGCTTATCCAGAACTCTATCCATTATTTTACAATAGCAATGCTCTATCAATAATAGTACAATTACTTCTTCATAATAATTAAGATCTTGTAAATGATGTTGTTTAATTTTTCAAAGAATTAGTCTCCCCAGAAGTAGATGTGAATCCAAAAATAATCATTTAATTATATGATAACCTAATCAAGAATTATTTTATTGAAACATTAGGTGAATTGATCATGAGAAATTAAGAAGTTAATCAAGATGATGTAAATCTCTTGCATGATTGTTTTGAAATTATAGAAAATATGGTAGACATTAGGTAATCGTTTTGCAAAGAATTTGGTTATAGATCTAAAATCTTACAATATTTAACTAAACGACTAGAAGATGACAGTCAAGCTATTGATGATAATAGATTATATGCAGCTGAACTCTTAGTTATGCTGTGTCAGCAAACAGAGGAGAATTTAGAAATTATAGGCAGAAGTGGTGGAATCGAAAGTCTTTTAATAGTATTATCGCAATATAGAAAAAAGGATCCAGATACCATAGAAGAAAAAGAAATTGTAAATAATGTATTTGATTTATTAAATCTCCTTTTAACTAAGGAAGAAAATTAGGAGTATTTTTCGAGTTATGAAGGCTTGCAATTAATGATCAAAATCATTTAAGGAAAAACTTCATTGGCTATTAAGGCATACAAATTAATTTTGCTTGCAATTAATAATTTTACTAAAAATTGTTAAACTTTGATATCCATTGGAGGTCTATCTATTATATTTCCAATACTTTCTAGGAAAGGTTTAAAGAATTCAGAAACAAATAAACAGTTTGAAATAGATGATATTACTGTTTAAATCATCAAATAACTATTTAGATGTGTTAAAGATGAGGCACTAAAAAAAAGATTATCTGCAAAATGTACTGAAAAATTAGCTGACTTTAAGAAACTTAGAACTGAATATGTTGATATTATTCCTCTAATAGACCCAGAAGAGTACGATTCATTGGATGAAAAACAATTAGAAAAAGTTTATTTTGATTTGCTAGGACAAGGATTAATTGTCATTGAATCCATTGATGTGATATTACTTGAACTCCTGAACCTTGATATCGTAGTGGATGTCGAAAAGTCAGAAATTAGTAGTTCCGTAAAATAAATGCTTAAGTATGCAGGAACAGAAGAGGATAAATAATATTATGGAAATCTTCTAAAGAAGATAGAAGTTGATGAATAATAGCAATGAAATACTAAATATAATAACAATATTTAAATTAAAAATGTAACAGGAAAGCATATATAACCTGATTCCCAAGGAGTATGTACCTCCCCCCAAAGAACCAATGTACAGATCTGCATACCCAAATGGATTGGCACCAACTGGTAGTACATTCAATAATCATACAACCAGTCGACCAAAGGTAGTTGCATAGTTTAATTTAGATTAATAATATAAATGGTGAATTTGACTTAGTCAGAGGACCCCATACCCATAAAGGATAATCTAGTTCATTAGGTCGACCTAAAGGTACTATCATTATCTATAAAGGACAATATAAACCTGATTCATCAATGTTTAGATTAAAAAATACTGGAACAATGGGCTCAAATTAGCTTCCTGAAGGTATTCTGTTCGAGTATCTAGTAAAATAATATAAATATCCACCTTCAGTTAAAGCAGATGTTCCAAGGAAGAGCGAAAAACCAATACATGGTCTGAAATCAAATAAAAATTTCATTGTGACCAATGCAGTCGAAAACATACTCTCTGCCCCAAAACAACTTGTTGAAGAAAAACCATGGACTGAAAAGAAGGACTTTGGTAAAGTTCCTGATTATTTGACTCGTATTTAATAGAGTATCGAGAGCGAGTATGAGATTGTTAGAAACATGCACATAAGCGAAGCCGAAGAAATGGATAAGTAAAAGTATTTAATGACACCTGAAGAAGTGGTTCAATTAAAGTAAGGCTTAAAGAAGAAATGGGAATCTGTGAATAAGGAGTACCAAACTATTACTCATATTCGTATGATTGATACAGTTGGTTTGAAGAGAAAGTAAAATACAACTTATTTTTAGAAAGGAACAATGTGAAAAAGAATTAGCATAACTTGAAAAGGATATTGAAAAATTAAATAAGAACTACGTTTTCGTTGACACTTAGAAGTGATTTAAATATACAATTTAACATAATAATCACCATTTGGCGCTTAATTATTAATTAAATATGGGAATTCATCAACTCATGTAATTTTTGAAGGAGAAAGCTCCAAATTGTTACAGATAAGTTGGACTTGACTTTTTTGCTGGAAGGTACTCTTACTCATGAATTAGATTTGTTGGATGTGATGCTTCAATGGCTATGTATCAATTTCTGATTCAAACCTAATAAGCAGGACCGAATCAAATTATAGAATTGATTGATAAGGATGGCAATAAAACAGCTCATTTAGTTGGTTTATTCAATAGAACAATTTAATTCCTGGAAAATGGAGTCAAACCTATTTGGGTATTTGATGGTAAACCACCACAAATGAAGAGTGGGGAGTTAGTGAGAAGAAAAAAGATCAAAGAAGAAGCTATGGCTAAAACTGAAATTGCTCTTGAATAGGGTAATATGTAAGAAGCCTTGCTTTAAAATCAGAGAACAACACACATTACATCTATTATGAAAGAAGATGCAATTAAATTGCTTAAACTTTTAGGATGCCCTGTAATAATTGCCCCTTGTGAAGCAGAAGCCCAATGTGCAGAATTATGTAAAGCTGGTAAAATTTATGCGACTGCAACTGAAGACATGGATGCTTTGACTTTTAAAACCCCTATTTTATTAAGAGGATTCAATACAAAGAAAGAGCCAATTTATGAAATAACTTTTGATGATATGTTGAAAGAGTTAAGCCTAACTTATGAATAATTTGTAGATTTTTGCATTTTGGTATGAAATACTAATATTTCCAGTGTGGTTGCGATTATACTGAAAAAATTGAAGGCATTGGTCCAGGGACAGCCTATAAGTTTATTAAGGAATATAAAACTATTGAAAAAATTCTTGAGCATGTTGACGAGGAGAATTAATCAAGAGTAAAAAATGGTTAACAACCTAAATATACAGTTCCAAAGAAATTCTTATTTGAGGATAGTCGGGATCTCTTTATGAATCACCCTGTAACCAAAGGTCAAGATATTGATGTATAAATATTTTATCAGTTTAGATAACGTGGTCAAAGCCTGATGTTGATAACCTAAAGAAATTTTTATGTGAGGAAAAAGGATTCGCAGAAACAAGAGTTGAAAATGGACTAAAGAGAATAGCTAATAAAAATACAACTGGACTCTAAAGTAGAATAGAAAATTTCTTTGGAAAACCTACAAAAATTATTCACCCTGACAACAGCAAAGGTAAAGGAAAAGGTAAAAAATCAGAAACTGGTAAAAAAGATGCTACAAAAAAAAAATTATGATTCTTATATTTTTATTAATTAAAATGAGAAAGAAAAATAACAATATCGATTTAGAGTACGAGAAACCTGTGGTTAAATTCATCGAATAATACAGAATGAATGTGAATGGAGGAGCAAATAAAGGGGAATATCTAATCACTGATAAAATTTCAAAGAAAGTTAAAAGAGATAACGACGATGAACCTCTGGTAATTGGAGATGAGGAAGAGGATGATTATGATGTTTAAAATGCATTGGTTGTAGATGGGAATGGTAATGATAATAATGGAGATTTTGATTTGAAAAAATTTAAGCCTGAGTATGTTGGTTCAAAAAAACAAAAAACAATTGATTCAAGTAAACCTCAAATTAAAACTGAAATCAAAAAGTAGGAGGAAAATGCAGAAAAATAAAAATAGGAAGAATAATTAAAATTATAATTTTCGAAACAACAAGTCACTAAACCTCAGATCGCAAAGAAATCTAAATTAGAAGACATTGTGAAAAGGAGCAATAAACCCACAATTTTATCTTTCGATTAAGATGATTATTGAATTATTTAGTCAATTACCTCTTCCAAAGGCCTCTAATGGTATTGCTGTTATGTACAAAAATAGATCTTCGGGATCTTTATGTCTTTGGTAAAGCTCCTCAATCGTCTAACCTAAATTCTATTACAATTATACATTTATTTGGTATTTGATTATTTATGCATATGAATATGGATATTTGATCAGGTTTTTTTTATTTCATGATATAATTGCTCATTTCTGATTAAAAATCTATTAACATTTATGTTGGATCAACTGCACACCTATCAATGAAAAATATAATACAATTGAATTTAAAGAACATCCTTATTTACTTTAAATTCAAAAATAACTAGTACTTTCTAAGGATGTATGACTTATTTTCTTTCAAACATTGATTATCTCTCTTACAATGAATAACGTTCTTTAAATGTCTTGTTTGATGAATGTTTCATATTAATTAATTTTATTTTTCAAAGTTTAGGAAATGTGACAGTCAAAATATAAAATCTTATTGATGTTTTTCCATTTTACTAAAATAAATTTATTAAGTACAACTGAATGATGATTACTAATTAAAGAATGCAAAAAACTGTTTAAAAATACTCTTACTACCTAAATGACATTCTAGGAGAAGGGTACTCATCTAAGGTTTACAAAGGAATCAATATTTATACAAATTAAGTCGTAGCCATAAAGGTAATAAATTTTTAGACTCTCACAACTCCAATCTCTTAAACTTTACTAAGGAATGAAATCAAGATTTTACAATAAATAAACCATCCAAATTTGATGCGAGTATTCGAAATATTCGAGAGTGCCAACAATACATACTTAGTCTGTGAATTTTGTAAAGATGGTGATTTAGCAAACATTTTGGAAAAAAGTAATTTCACGTAATATGAAATCATGGACATCTTCGCATAGATCGCATAAGGTATAAAAGCATTACATGATAAAAGTAATTAATCTTGGTAAACTTATTAGAAATAATTCATAGAGATATAAAGCCCGCAAACATCTTGAAATCTAATGGCGTATATAAACTTGCAGATTTTGGATTTGCTATAGTGGAGAATGAATTTGAAAGCATAATCAAAAAATTTAATGTAGGAACTCCTGTGTATATGTCACCAGAAACTGTGCAATTCAATCAATACTCAGAAAAATCAGATATTTGGTCATTAGGAATTGTTCTGTACTTAATGGTATATAAAGAATTACCATTTAACTAACAAAAAGATCAAAGCTTCTGGATGAAATAGCAAGGGCTACAAAATAAATTGAGAAATGACAAAAATCTAACCAAAAAACTTAGAGAAATAATCTAAGGAATGCTAGAAATTGATGCTTCAAAAAGATTTACTATTGAATAAGTGATTTAAATTCTCTCATAAACTAAAAAATTAAATTGTACCTCACATCAAAGCATACCCTGTAAATTAATCAGAAGATCAAGTGCACATGAATTATTAGAAAAGAGCTCTGGATCTAGTGATTCAGATAATTTACAAAAAGTACTCAAAACACTTCCTGATGAAGTATTGGAAGATGAAGAATATTAAACATAAAATTAGAAAGGTAGTAAAAGGTAAATCATTCCTGTACCAACAATAAATAAAAAATTATTAAAGTCAATTAAATAAAATCAAGATAAACCTACTGGATTAGTGACACCAGAAATTAAGAATAATCATATTTTGAAATTAAATAATAAATAAGTTTAAGAAAATAGCGGTAGTTAATAACACAGCAATCCAAACAGTACAAAGGACACTATTACTAATGCTTAATTTTCCAATTGCTAATCTTAACAACAGGGGAGCATGAATTCAATAATTCCAATAACACAAATTAATGAAATTAATTTAAGAGAAAATCCAAGAACAGAACCAAAATAAGTCAACCAATCATTAAGACATTTAATTTAATCTCCAATAACTCATCGCAAACAAAACTAACCTCATCATTCAGCAGCATAAAAACAACCATATCATCAAATAACTCATAGCCAAACAGATATTAAATAAAGTGACTAAAGATAACGAGTTAAAACAGATCAATCGACTAGTAAATTTTCAGATTAGAAAGAAATTCAAATTGAAAAATTAAAAAAGCTTTTCATAGAGAAAGATTTAGATAGAACTAAGAAGAATCAAAAAGAATAAGACCAAGTAGAATCATTATCTGCAACAATAAGACCAACATATAAATTCTTAATTTTCTTAAACGATGTAATAAAAAATTTCGAATCAATAGACACAGAAGAAAAGTAAAAATGTTTTTTCTTGTTAAGAAAACTATAGGCTGTTAAGGCAGATGCAATTCATAGATTTTGTCCAGAAAATGCTTAAGAAGTGCTTCGAAACATGATAGAATAATTTTAGAAATACTACCAGAAAGTTTAATCTGTGTTTTCAGTTGATAAGAAGTTCTCTTAATACTTCAATAATAATTTAGGATAATTTACAAAAGGCTTTTCGTAATTGCTATTTGAGTCCCTAAAAATTATGAATCATCAATTTCCCTCCAAAGATTTGTAAATAATTCAAGAAGTTATAAATGAGAATTTGAAGCATTTCAATGATCCTATATTATTTGCTCGAAGATGGGAAAACGATTAATTGACTTTATGATGTTCATATAAATAAAATTAAATTAATGACTGACAACAACCAATTTGACAATCAGAATGAATTTGATTCAATGGATAATTTTAATTTTGTTATTCGTAAAATTTGCCACTCATCATAGACATACATTTAAAAAAGAGAAGTGCAAGAAAAACATAAACAATTATAGTTGGCATACCAGATGAATTTGATTTAAATAAAATCATTAGATTTTGGAAGAAAGTAATTTGATCAAGTAATTAGTAATTCAATTGTACAGGTGGTATTATATCAAAAGATGAAGATTATGGTGACTAGGTTACAATTAGATTAACAGGAGACAATAGATAATAAATTGCAAAATTTTTAGTAGAAGAGGGTATTGCTTTACAAGATAACATCAAAGTCCATGGTATTTGAATATATCATATATAAAATATTCAACTAAAGTCTCTATCTGGAAACAAATGAGGGGCTATTAAGGTCCATATATATAATAATGCAGCAAGCCAAGATGTTACCATTTTTACCTAGAAATAGTATATATTCTACCCAATATGCTAATTTATTTGGTTAATAAACATCAAAAGAATCATTATTACTGAAATTTGGTGAACTCCAATTTGTAAAGAGAATTTCCATATACAAAACTGTAATGAACATAATAAAATGGAATAAAAGATATTGGTTACTTGTGTAAGGTTCTAGTTCTGCTTGTTTCACTAATTCTTTTGCTTGTTAGAGTTTTTATTATTCAACTAATAATTATTATTAATCTTCCTAAGGTTGTTGTTATTGATTTTCTTATGATTAACTTTATTCTTTTTCCTATTTGGATTCCATTTATACAATATTAGTTGTAGAACTATTTGAGGTTCCAAATGTTAAGTATATTAATGCGACTATATTCAATAATATTCCAACACTCATCTCAGTAGCCATTACTCCATCAGATTTAGATTCTAAAAAATAATTACACCTTTCCTCTGGCCATGAAGATTATGCTGAGTATGATTAATAAACAATATAAATTGCCATTGCTCCTGATGTCAATAAAGAACCTTGAGGATTCCAACCTAAAAGTTACACTGCTGTTGCTCCAATTATCAGAAGTATTGTAAAAACATTCATAAACACATTAGTTCCACAACCATTAAACCATATAAAATTGAATACATTCAAAGTAAAGGCGCCGCCATACAAAGCTACTGTTGTAACTATTAAAAGATATTTCATGTATTCTCCTCCTTCATCATATATTTTTATCCATGCTTAACCCCATAGATAAAATACATCTATCAACATAATAATTTAGA
This sequence comes from Paramecium caudatum, assembly GCA_000715435.1. Taxonomy (NCBI): domain Eukaryota; phylum Ciliophora; class Oligohymenophorea; order Peniculida; family Parameciidae; genus Paramecium; species Paramecium caudatum. Next base: position 125,974 of record JMSD01000051.1, read on the forward strand.
ATAACATATATAGTCCACTAACAACTATTGAAAAATAAACATATCCTGTGAAAAAATTATTGCTTATGAACATAGAACCAATAAAGAAAACAATTATAAACCTACATTATATCATTAATTACAAAAATTTGAGAGGCCATAATCCTTCATTTGCTATCCTTGCTATTTCACCTCTTATGAGCATGCAAATTAGTAGAAAAATGTAAAGCCACATTAATACAAAAGAAATTCTATAAACACTCGATTCTCCCATGCAATGAGGACTGTTTTCTGGACAGCCAAAATAATTAACTATTCCTGATAACAAAGAGCAAATAAGCACTGTAATGAACATGGCAAAAATATTCAAGATGATGTAAGCTAGCTTTATTTGTTCCTTAAATGTTGACCCACAACATGCTTTGCAACAACAACATATTGTTGAACAACATGTCATACCTGCACAACATACTGCGTCAGTAGCTAGTGTTAAACACATAAATTTATATATTGTATAAAAATTCCATAAAAATTATGTATCGTTTTATTTAATAATAAATAAATGGGAAATTGTTATGGGAGTCGCAAGGACCCTTAACCATTGGCATTTGATTAAACAGAATATTCCGCGCTTAATAATTAGTTCCATTATTATTGTGAACTAAGTAGCGAGTATATAAATTTAATAATTAGAACTCGAGATGCAGGAGGATTAAATTAGAAGTCATTTGAAGATATTTTTTCAGAAAACCCACAATTTGGGATTAAGTTATTTAAGTTTTTAGATGCATATTCTGATGGATAAGGATTGATTAAAAAATAACCTCTATTTGAGTTCCGTAATTTATTGTGAATATGAGCAGTTGAATTAATGGTTAAGGATGGATAGACTTCAGTACCAGCATTTAAAAATTTAGAGCGTTTTGAGTTAATGTCATTGATTTCTTTGCAAGATTCCAAATTCTTGACAACAAAAGAAGAATTAGCATAATTACAATTAACTTACCTTGATACTTTAGGAGTCATTAAAGTATAATATAACTTTAACAAGGATCTTATAAAAATGTCATAGAATGGGAAAAAAGTTGCTTCCACTAATGAAAGATATATTAGATCATTGATTGATATGCTTTACAGTAATATAAGATAATAATAATAGAAAGTGAGGCAGGTGCCCTTGCATGGGTGAATTTAGTTGAGTTTATATCAAGATAAATGCCTGGAGCAAAATAAGCAATACAAATTTATTTCTAAAATAAATTCATGGGGAAACAATAATCAAATAGCGTAATTATTAATGTAATATAGTTCCTCGTACCAGCAATCAATACTCCTTCCTATTTTATAACAGATGAACTTTACTTTTAATTGCTTTTAAGCACAAATTCAGTGTTAAAAGATTGTTGTTAACTGTCTTTAATTTACTCTAATGTAGCACACTAAGGAGGATTCAGTCAAATGGTTTAGGCAATGAAAGGTATCATGTTTTAGGATTATAGATTGCAAACTACCAACATTAATTTTAGTTTAACATGAAGAAACATATGAATAAAAAGTTAAATAGTAATGCTTCGGAGCTTTAACTCATTTGAAATGGTATGATACACAATAATATTTTGGAACAAAAGAAGATTGTCTATTTGGCCTTTATCCATATTTTAAAGTATACAGAACTAAAAAAGGAGAGTAAAATTATTGTTACCTTGATTCAAAGAAAGGATTTGGATTTGGAGGAAAGAATGCAGAAGGATTTAGGATATGGATTGATAAAAATGTTGAAAATTCCTATTGTACTTAAACAGATGAAACTTATGATAATGGTCCTATTGTTCTACCATATGTAAAAAAATTGAAAATCAGTATCATTGAAATATGGGCTATTCATCATCCAGCAGATGAGGCTGATGATCATGCTGAAGTAAACATTGATTTGAAGGATCCCCTGCTCCAATAACCAGGAGAGGTTCAATTTCCTGATTCCAATGCTGATTATTATTGGGTTAAGAATGAACCATAAATTGAAGAAAAACCATCTGGTTATTATTGGGAATAGAACCATTAAAGTGAATGATGAAATACATAAATATAAAAATATTTTGAATAAAACTAATTTATTCTTTATTGTGGAATATGCTGTATTATTTATATTAAAATTAAATGGTCAGCTAAAAGAAACAGAAAGACATCCAAGAATTTAATGAAAATAAGGCTACAATTTAACCAAATGCTGAGTTCCATGTTTTTGAAAGGTGTATTAGCAAAATTTCAGAAATAATCGAATTAATGTGCTTCTATATCACTTACATTTGGAACATTTTTTGGCCAATGCTTCTATTAATGTATATTAATCTACTAAATAGCTATAAATCTGGACTATCTATCCGAAATTTAGTGATATATACAATAGACTTTCTAATATTATTATTAGAAATTTTAAAAGGGAAGGACAATATTAATAAAGAAGCAGAAAAAATACAAAAGGAATTTTAATAAGAAGAAGTTAAATGATACCTCATATATTATACACTATGTATGTTATTATAAATTTTTGTATTATTTTCAATTGCAAATTTTTTTCAATTTTTCAGATCTTTTTTCTATTAAACAAGATGGGCATTAAGAATAATCAGAATTAAAAATATACAAAAATTCATAATTGATATTATATTTGTTGCCTTAAACAATAATCTATGAGCAAAGAGATTTAATCATTCGTCATGTTTTTAAAAATGACATTCTATTTTTTAAATATTTATAGGAAGAGATATTAGAAACCCAACAATATATGTTTAATAAAGTTGGAAAAATATGGTCCTTTAGTAAAAATATGATTATACTTCCTCTTGATGCCACAATTTTTATCTTAAAGACTTTAGAGGGGAAGAAAAGTGAAACTTCTGAGTTGGTTATACAAAGGGGAACTTGCAGATAATGCTCGAAATTATGGGCCACCATAAAAATAATAGTTGTAATTATACCTATAGATGTGTTAATACAAATCTTATAACTGGTGAAAGGATAAAATAAAATTCTGATGATTGAATTTCTATAGGATTAAGAGGGGTAACCATTTAAGGAGACCACTAGTTAGCCTGTCAAGTTGTATAAAGAATATTCTAATCACAACAGATAAGAGGACTAACTTGAAAATAAGAGTGATATTCCCGAATAATGCAATTACAATATATTAATTTAGGAGAAATAGGTTTAGTAATATTAAATAGAAGATTAAAATGCTAAAGATCAAATAGAGGTTTGCCCAATATCTTCTGACGATAGCTCTCCCAAAAACAATAGAGGAGAAATTAGCAACTCAGAATAATCTACTAATCATTAAACATTTAATCACTTTGATTAAGAATAAGTCAGCTAACAAAAAATTTCATAGATTCTTCCATAAAATATTTAAGAAGAATTAGTAGTAACCTCAGCAGAAATAAATCAAACATTTTAGAATTCAGATGAAGCCCAAATTATTTAGAAGTAAGAAGATCAAGAAAGTTAAATAAATGATTTTTAGCAAGATGATTTGAAAAAATCAGATGTTATCCAAAATGAAAATGAGTAAGATTAAAATGATGATAGCAATAAAGTTATTGTTGAAAATCAAGAAACAGAAGAAATTCCACCTGCTTAGAAAAAGGAAGAAATAAATTAGGATCATTAGGATGTTAAAATCGAAATCCCTGAATAAGCTGATGAAGTCACTCAGAGGAAAGATATTAAAGAGGACGATAAAGAAGCACAATCTGCGGTCGATGAAAAATCAGAAGGAGAAGGTTAACAGATTTAAGATGTAGTTGTATAATAGGATACAAATTTGGAAGTTTAATAAGATAAAGAGATTAAACAAGTAGAAAACAATCCATTGAATGAATCTTTGATAATAATGGAGTAGATTTTCTAAAAATCTTATAAAAATAGAGCAGTTCCATATGAATTAAGAGATTTTGTTGGAGCTCCTTAAGATTTTGGAAAATTAGTGAATAATTATTTTGGTGGCTAAAAAAGTAATTATAAGGAAGCCATAAAATAAATGTCAAAAGAATTAAAAGGATTTAGAAGAATTAGAGGGGATGGGAATTGCTTTTATACTGCATTTACTTATTAATATTTTAGACTTCTCTTGGAGTAGCCTCAAAGAAAAGAAGAATTCTTACAATAAATAAATGATCTAGTTGTAACAATCACTTATTAAGATATCAAAATTGAAAATAATAAATTCATTGTTTAAGAATTTATTAGACAATTTTGTGAGCTCTAAAATGAAGAAGATCTTTTTGAAAGAATTAAAAATCCTGAGGAAATTTTCTATGGTTTATCAATTATGGTAATGAGAAACTATATAATTTAAATTTATAATAATTAAAAAGAACTTGTAGAAATGGGAGGTTAAGAGTATATAATAAAAAATATTTAAACTTGGGAGGAAGAATGTAATAGTAATGAAATAATCATTTCAGCATTAGCAACCCATTTGAAATTGTAACTTTATTTATTTATTTTTAGAAATGTGATAGTCCATTTCATTGATAAGAAAAACTAATCTTATGATAGAAAATAATATGGTGAAGAAGAATAACCAAAAATAGCACTACTTTTATCACCAGGACATTATCAAATTGGATTATTGTGAATAAATCACCATTATTAAGCATATAATTTGTCAATCTCATTCCATTCTTCTTTTAAATCTCTTTAAACTTTTATTCTTTTGTAATAAATCTCACAATCTCTGTTAGAACATATAATATCTTCATTTAATGATCCTTAACAACCTTAACAGGTAGTCCAATATTTGTGAAAATTCACTTATAAGTCTTATAATTTCTAAAATAATAAAGAAAAACTACCAAAGAAGTTTTAGTAATCATTTCCAATGTTTTATCTTTACATGCAAAACACAATGCTTCATTATCTTTAATAATCTTTTTACAATTCATACAAACAGTCTTTTTTTGTACAAATTTACCAAGTGCTGAGTTTATATTAACTTTTGGAATATATCTTACCATAGTATGTTCTCCAACAAAAATACTTTCTGGATTTGGAATAACATGTTCAAACATTCTTAAAACTGGTTTTTTAATTTGATTATTCACATAATAATCAAAGTCTATTGGGAAATCTTTTTATAACACTTCAACTGGATCTTCAGCATTTTCATAAGTTTTTGATCCTTTTGACCCTTAAATGATTATGTATGCAATTCTATCTCCAGCAGCTGGAGCATTTGCAGCATCTCTATGCTACATTTTTTCAGCCACAACAACATGAGCCTATTTTTATTTATATGATTTTGTTAATTTGTTACCATCATCTTCATTTTAATTTTATTTTTTCTTTTTATCTTTATCATCATCATCATCTTTTTTATTTAATGATTTAGTAATAACTAATTCAGAAATATCAATTTTATTTAAATATAAATTTCTTATTTATTCTTTTGTATATTATACAGCTGCTTTTTCATCTAAATTAACAAGTAGAAACTCTAATATTTAAGTAACCATTTTTCTAATTAAAAAACAATTATCTCTCCTAACACTCTCTATACCTTTAGTATCAGTTTTATCTGCTTTATCAGGTTTTGTCCACAACCTTCCTGCATATCTTTTTCTATTCATGAGTAAATAAGGATAATAAACTTTTTCGAATTCAAGTTTAATTGGTGCTATAAACATCTTCGAAATCACTTAAGCAGCCTCTTTTCCTAAATCCATTGCTTCCTTTACTGTTTTCACTCCAAATTTAACCATTACAGAATCTGTATCACCATATATGACTTCAGCATCAAATTCATAACCATTAGCTTTACTATAGTGTGCTATTACAGTATCTTTTGTTAAATGAATCATTTATCTACCAAAACTTGTGATAGATGCAGATATTTCTAAACAAGGTAATTAACCTACTTATGCTCCTGTAAACCCATATACTGAATTTGCAGATATTTTCAATGCCAATTATCTTCCATCAAGAACAGCCTTTTTAAATGCGTCTTTCTCTTAAGCCAATTAATTCTTAGCCTTCTTTCTAGCATTAATTAAATCTTCTAATATCATAGGTAATAATCCTTTTCTTATACCAGGTTTTACAAATTAAACTTTTGTTTCAGGTGATTCAGTAATATCCTCATCCTATAAACCAACCCTTTAAGGTGTAGTTTTTAACAATGTACTATAACACATATTATGTGCCATCATAATACTTGGATATAGTGAAGCAAAATCTAATGTAGCAATAGGAACTTTATAAAAACCCTTGACTGGATCAATCACAGCAGCACCTTAATACTCCTAATCAGTTTATTTAAAATGTTCTGTTGGGATTATAAAATCAAAATGTTTCGCTTTACGTAACAATTATGAAGCAACCTTAATTTACTAACCCCTCATGAATAAATAATTAACAGGGACTCCTGTAACTCTAGCCATTTCACAATAATTATAAAGACAACAAAGTTTCTCCATTAATAGAATTGGAAGTTCTGCATCTTTTAAACAATACACAGCAATTCTTTTTCTGGTTTCAGGGCTCTCTTATAAAATAAATTTAATATATTACTATTTTATAATGTGTAAATTATAGAATGATGTACATCTTCCTTTTATTGCTTAAGAAATTAAAAGCTCACATTATTAAGTGAAAAAGATGATAGCTTATGCTCTCTCATCATATGTATCATCATATCTAATTAAATTCTTCCTTCTATATTTATTTCTTTAGTATCTCTCATTCCCATAGCTTTACTTAAAAATTTTCCACTCTTTAAATTTGATTTTATTGCAGGTATTCTTCCAAAAGCACCATATCCATCAATTTTTAAATGTTTAGCTCTATTAATTATGTATGGAAAATCAAAATTCTAAATATTGTATCCAATTATAAAATCAGGATCTAATAATTATAAAAATGTTTAGAACTCTAATAATAGATCCTTTTCATTATTAAATGAACAAACCCAAGCTCCTGGTATTTTTTCACATTCATCTAATGTAAATACTACTTTAACTAAATAATCAGTTCGATTATGAAGTTTAACTATACAAGCTATCTAAATGATAGGATCCTATGTTTCACAAGGGAATCCCCTCTCAGCTGCACATTCAATATCAAATGATAACACTCTTAGTGGTGCTAAATCAGATATTTCATCAAGTGGTATATTTCTTACAAAATTACAATCAACTTCTACTTCAATCTAACATGATGAAGTTTTTTATTTTTATTAATAATTGCATATTTCAATCCATCCCATACCAACAATATCATAATCAATCATAAATCTAAGAGCATAAGGTATATTAGACTCAAATGTTAATTCTGGTAATTTAATACTTTAAACAAATCTATTGTCTGACTTCAAAAAGCTTCTAATTGATGCTACATATGTTGGTTCTGTAACATAAACCTTTAAGAAATTTTGTTTCGCATTAAGTCCCTTAAAATTCCTGATCGATTCTTTTTTACATGATTCAATTTTCACTATTGGTTGTTGACCTTTAAATTGCTTTTATTAGGATAAAAGAAAATTGAATTCATCTGTAAAATCTTTTAGATGATTAGGCTCTAAACTTAACCCTTCTGGTGCTTCAAAATAAAATTATGATAAAAATCCCTTAATATGAACTAAAATTGAGTTTCCTTCAGCTGTCACACCAAACATTCGGATTATACTTTACCCCTACATTGTGTAGTAATCGCATTCCAATTACATAAACTTTATTGAATTTTGTGCATTAAATGAAGGTGGCTATGTTCTTGAGAATATTGACCATCCACTTTTCTTAAATTTCTCCTCCAATTTCTTTTACTCTTCATAAATTGTTTATTGTGTATGTTAATCAAATGAAACTCCAAAATCGTCATCTTATTCTGCCATTTATATTATTTTTCAAATTTTAATTGGCGCAGAAACTCTGTAGAGATATTATGATATTATAATTAAGGCGCGAATTTTAAGTTAAGAAATAATATTGCATATATAAATAATCATTGTTATTTTTACCATTTACCAATTTTTCCATCTCTTCCTCCTGTATAAAATATGTCATCATTCAAAAATTCTATGGCAAAAAGATAACCTTCATGAAACTCTTTCTATATCTAATTACCATAGCAAACATCATATATCTATAATTAACAGTCCATTCCTCCTGAGAGAATATATTTATCATCTTTCGTAAATCGTATCATCAATACGGCATATTCTGAATCACCTAAATATTATCTGCATGTTTTTTA
>JMSD01000051.1:134457-146726 GCA_000715435.1 Paramecium caudatum
ACATTATCTAATAAATGACTCAAATGACATTCGCATATATAGAATTTTACTTAAAAAAATAAATGGCGATTTTATAGATTGTGAAGGAATTGTAAATGAAACAAGGAATATTGTTCAATAATAGATGTAGGTCAAAGAAGAGAGTGAAAGAAGCACAACTAACAATAGACAAAACAGCACTGGTAATTCTAATAATTCATGTTTCATCTTCTGATTATGTCATAAAAAATACAATATTATCAAATATTATTCAGAAAAAATATTAGTTCTTTTACTTTTTATATTTATTTAGAAATATCACTATAACTTTTAAAGACAATATTTGCAATGAGAATATAAAACAAATGATTTAAGAAGAAAATATTTAAAACAAACAAATGGAACATCAATTTTTCGAATAAGTCAAGAACTTGAGGTCGATAATCCTGAACTCTTTTTAATGTGTTATCAGAATAACTTAGAAGATCTCAAACCAGGATATATTCAAGTTTCTGTATAATTTTTCGCTATTTTGATTTATATTTATTAATAATAATTTTAATAGAATTAGGCAATGAACTGTGATGACAGCGGTAAAAATAAACAGGAAGACGCTGAAGCCTCAAAGAATGTATAAGAGTTAATTGATACTTTAATTGAAAAGATATTTGAACAAAAATAGATATCATTACCATCATTAGAATATTCTCTCAATAAATTCCAATCTAAACAGTAAAATTAGGATGAAGAAGAATTACTATGGTAATTATATTAATTAGAACTTAAATTGCAATCTCCAAAATTCTAGTATGATTATGAAGATTTGATAAGACCGTTCAAATTTATAGAGTCTTTTAATTAAGATGATTACTGCTTGATGAAGCTAGAATAAATTAGACTCAAATAATTATTCAATAGGAAACAAGCTCATTTTCCAGAATAACCTAAAAATAGTAATGAGGTTACTGCTTATAATTTAGATGTTCTATTATATGTATTATCAGAAAGCTTAAGAATAAATTAAGGTAGAAGACTTTTAATCACAAAAGAACCTTCCGAAATAGGTTTGAATTCCCTTCTATTTCCTGAAGCATATGATTTTTAATGTTTAAAAATTCATTTTAAAGATAAAAATTATGGGGATGTTATGAAAAATCGAGAATCATTGAGAAATTTTGTTTAAAATTTGAAATAAAAAATATTTAATGCACTTAGTTTATTGAAATTTTCTATTTAAATGGAGTAAATTAAAATATTAGACATATTAAAAGGTTCGGTTGAACCTATCATACGTTTAAAAACAAGAGATTAATTAAATTAAGAATAAATTTAAATATTGGAAGAAGAATTAGGTGGAGATATTTATGCATACAATTTTTTCGCACACCAGGACAGGGGGGTCAATGATGGTGAACATGATTACCACTTCGTTGGTATCTCTAAGGATTAATTCGATTGCAGGTACAATATGAAATGGAATCAAAATCATAAAAAAGAAGAAAAAAGAGGACCTAAAAATGAAAAGTATACATATTATTTTCCTATTGGTTTTAATGGTTTTGCCTTAAAAGTAGTATAAAAATTTGGAAATGAAGATTGGATAAAAATGAATGGTAATGAAAATGAATGGAGAATATTATACCATGGTACTAAACACAAAGCTTTATAAAATATTGTGGGTTAAGGACTGGCTCCAGGCCCAAGATAAATGCACTAAGAGGAAGTTTGCCTACTTACTAATGAAAAAGTTGGTACAGGTGTCTATTTTTCAGATTAAATTAGTGTCTGTGAAAAAGATTATACTCAAACGATCGATGTAGGACAAAAATAATTTATTGTTGTAATTTAATCAAGAGTCAGTCCAAAAGCTGTAAAATAAAGTGGAGCTATGAAATAAAAACATTATTTTGTAGTTAATGAAACTTCGAATATTCGACCCTACAGGATATTGCTCAAAAGCTAAGAGAATATCAGCAGTATCAATTAACTTTGCGACATTTTCTGATTTATTTATCCAATTAAAATTTTTAATAAGAAGATCCTTTTCTTATCTTTCTTCCTGATCAGTAAAGAGATAAATAAATTGTAGTTTAATTATCATAAAAAGCAGTACTTATATATTACTTTATATTAATTAAAAAATCAGAAAAAATATTAGTTCTTTTTACTTTTTATATTTTTGGATGTTCCAGGAAAATAATTGAGAAATGTATTTTATTTTTGATTAGCATTCTTACTTGAATGAACAGATGAGGATATCTTTTTATTAACTGGTGTTTAATTTGTTCCAAATAAATCTTTTTCTTTTGATTATGATCTAATTTAAGATTATTTTATTTAAACTTATGTCACTTATCTATTTTCTTAATTCATTTCAGGTTCAGAAATATAATTATGTTTAACTTATTTTCCTTATTGCCCTTACATTTAAGATTTCTATGTTCTCCCCTATGTTAACTATTCACTTTCTAAATATTATATATGTTATTCTCTTATTGAACTAGGTAATCCTTCAAGAATAAACATATGCATTAGAGCATCTATTGGTTTTATTCTCTTTTTTGGATTCCATACTAAACATTTAGATATAAAATCAACAAACATGTTGTCATTACATTTCATGATAGTTTTTAAATCTTTAGTTCCTGGTAATCTAACTTTTCCTCTTTTATTTTAATATAATAATGGTTTAAATGGTGGTTAATCTTTAAAAAATACCTTTCTTCTTTAAGCATTCTAAATATAATACAATATTACCTATAATAAATCTATTTCAGGTGTTCCAAGAGCTTCCATAACATAACTAATTTAATCTTATTCGTTTTCTCCAGGAAATATAGGATATCCCAAATATAATTCAGCTAATATACATCCAAAACTCCACATATCAATACTCTTATCATACTGAATCCCCAAAATTACTTCAGGAGCACGATAATATCTTGACTATATGTAAGTATATATCCTCTAATCTTCAAAACAACTACTTCCAAAATCTATAATCTTTATTCCACTTTTATTTGGCATTTTAAGTAGGATATTTTCTGGTTTTAAATCACAATGGATTATGTTATGTTTGTATAAGAAGTTAAGAGAGTTTAATATTTAAATAGCAAATCTCCTAATCAATTCTAGAGATAAACCCTAAAAATTATTAAGCCTAATCAGTTCATAAAGATTCATAGACAATAACTCAAATATTATACACTATCTTTATTTTATTATTTTACCACATGATTTCTAAAAACCAGGAAATCTTTAATTTTAACAATATTAGTAATATTGTCAATATCTTTATCTTTTATATAAGTTAAAATGTTTAATTCTATCAAAGCCTAATTATAAAACTTTTTTTTATTTCTTATAATCTTGAGACAAGATATCAAATTCTTTTTATGATCATAAACCTTAAGTGCTTAACCAAAGCTTCCCTTCCCTATAACTTCTAAAATTTCATATCTATATCCAATATGATCATTTGGAGTAATTAAATATTCTCCTTTTTAATCATCAAAACCTTCATTAAATTCAGTTAACTATTGTGGTTTTTTAGCCGTATAACCAATATAATAGATCTATGATATATATGTTCATACCCTAGAATATTACAATATCTCCTCTTTTTCAAAGGTTGTCAAATATTAACCATATTATTCAATACATTCAGTAGGAGTCAATGGTAATTTAATCTTACACCAATCCAATTCCTTTTTGTTCTTTGATGAGCTTTACTTTTCGATGAGATTGGAATAAACTTTCTTGATAATATATAATGATACTAATAATGATGGTTTCTCTCTAGATGACGATTTACACTCTTTACCAAAATGATGGGAAAATTGCGGATATTGAATACTTTTCAACACTTTGAATTCTGCTACCCTTTCAGCAGAAGAATCATTAATTTTTGTATGAGCATGTTATGTTTATACTTCTTAATTATGTTTTTCTATTTTAGTTTAGATATTTTGAGTATGAAAATGTTATTATCTTATTTATGGTTTTGCAATCAATTCTTTCACTACATCAATAGAAGAGCCAGATTTATCAGTTAAATTTTACTATTACCCCAATCTTTTGGAAGTTTAGGAATTCTAAGTTGCAATATTAAGTGATAAATTAACTTTTTGCTAGTTATATTAAATATTTCTACTAACTCTATCTTTTTTCCTAGGCGAAGCACTATCATTTTTCAAGATCTCACTCTATTAAAATATTTTTCTATGATCTCTATGTAAAGCCGTTGAAGGCATACAATATTAAGATAGATCAAATGAGATATTCTAAATTAATTCACTTTATACAGATATCTTTTTGTCTGGTGGATAATATCGCGATCGCATGGTTGTTAATTTATTTATTTATATGATTATTCATCTGAATACTTCATTCAAATATTTCTTCTCATCATATAGAGTCTCAATCGATAATCCTGATTCCTGCACATCTTCCCATTTTCCTTCCCTATCAAATAAGTAGAACTCATTCTGAAGATTGTTGTAATAAATCATATCATAATCTACTCTGATTGTATGTTCAAAGAGATTGAATCTACTACTTTAATTGTAATCACCAAATGTAACTGGAAGTATGTTTTAGGGTACAACCTAATCACTAACATTTATACAAATTTTGTGTAAACTCCAGAATGTGCAAGACATTATAATTGCAATAAATTAGCTTCTCTTGAGTATTTCATATCTACAACAAAGTGTTTAGGATGTCTAAAAAAGAACTTTTCAAGGAAAATTGGGACCAATTAAAAATACTCCTTGAAAGGTACATATGATGAATTAAAGTTGTTCAATTTTTAATCTACTAACTTAATACTATACCTGCAATTGAAGATTTATAAACTGGGATCAATGTATTGGGTTAAATTGTATTAACACTCACCTTATTGATGAAATGATATCTGAATAATGATTTCATATTTTATTAATAATATATTTATTATTATCAATAGGTAATATTTATCTAGAATGTTAGTCTCTCTATTTATTTACTTAAGTATTCTTTTTAATCATCATTTTTAGTTAGCTGTTCTCTATAAATATTTATTGCCTACTACAGCAATCCTAATTTCTCATTTGTTTCTGCTAATAAAATTTCAAATTCACAAATTTCAGAAATTAATAAATCTTACACTTAAGCTAAGTCAATTGCTCTTTAAAGTAATTCTTTTGCAGTCAAATATTGTTCAATTTAATAAAATTCTTTACTCAATCTAACCATCAAATGGACTTGACCAACCTAAAATTACAATACATAATACATCTGTTTTATTCATTTCTTTTAAGGCTGAATTTGCATCTCTAAATCTCTTTCCATCCTTGAGACAATTCAAAGCAATGTATCCCCATACAGCATCATTTGTTGGTTCATATAGATTTGCCATTCTAAGAGCATTTTCTGCTTCTTTATATTTCCCACATTCATGAGATGAAATTCCTAGGCCCATCCATGCAAGAGATGAGTTTGGTCTAATTTCACAAGCTTTTGTGAAAACTGCTCTTGCATTTCCATAAAGTTTTTCATTCAAATATATTGAACCTAACATTAGATACATACTAAAATAAACAAATTAATCCTCTCTCAATTCTGGATTAGGAAGAACAAATTTAATTTACTTTTCACAATCTTCAAAAGATAGACTTCTATATAAAACTTTTATGTATTCTACTCTTATGTTTAGAGAATTAGGATTTTATTCTTATGATAAATGTTATATATACCCAACATTTCTTCAAATAATTAAATACAAGCATGATACTCCTGTTTAAATAAATATATTTTAGCTCTCAACATAGTAATTTTATTATGTGTTTGATCTTTAAGCAACTGAATAGATTATTCAGCCAATTCAAATAAATAAGCATTCTCAAAAAACTCTACTATCTGTAAAATCATTTAATCTTATTAATCATCATTTAAAACAGGTTAATTATGTGCATTTTCCCAAGCTATTCTTTATTATTCTCTTTATTCTAAGATTGCTTTATCTTTTTCAGGTTTATCAGGAACAGGTATAGGAATCTTAATCCAAGGTATATCAAATAATTAAGGATCACTATGATGAGTTCCTTCTTATTTGATAATATTTAATTATCTTAACCATATTCTTTCTGCTTTTTTCATCATAAAATCAGCCAATTCAGCATCTGTATCACATATTATTAAATAATAAAATACATGGTATATTAGACTATTAGGATCGGAATCCAAAAGAAGTTCTAATATAAATTTAGCCTCTGCTAATTTTTCTTTTTTTTAATATAAACTTGCCAATAACAATTAATTTTATTAATTATTTCCTTAATATGATAAAGCTTATTCAACTAAAGTTTATGCTTAATCTATTTTTCCACTTTTAAGATAATAATAAGCAAACTTCATTAAACAATCTTAATCTTTTGGATTGATAAGTAATAACTCTGATAAATGTTTTTCTACATCATCCATTCTATTCAATATTTCATATTCTTAACATAATCTTTCTTATTGTTATTTTCTTGATTCATTTGTCTTTTCTTCAATTATTTCTTAAAATCCAACATCTTTAATAGTTTTCTTTTTCGATAATAAATGTGAAAAGTCTTCCTAAAGAGCTTCCTTATTTTCTCTAACCATATTGATTAAAACTTGTCTCATTTCTTCCATAAGAAACACATAAAGTTCAGAGTAAAATTAATCAGTTTATGTTGTTGAAATACCTGTAACAGACCCAGATTTACTAAACTTATCTCTACATAATCTCACAATACTCTTTTTAATTCTCTCTTTTAAAATTTTATATTTTCCTGAAATATTGAAATCATAAAGAAAATGTTCCTTTCTTTATTATAATGATTGCTTTTTATGTGTCATCAACATATTACTTTATTTTTCATCTTGATATCTATTCAAATCTTTAGAAAACATATTCGAATATTCCATAGCCAAGGATTCAATAATAACTTATAAATCACTTCTTAACTCTTCAATACATTATTAACTTAATGGAATAGGTTAAGGTTCTGGGGCTAATGGAATCAAATCTTAAAAAACAGGTTAAGGTTCCTATCTAATTGGAGTAAATGGATGAGAAAGATTAATTTTAATGGAAACATACATTGTGTCAATAATTGGTTTAGGTGTTTCTGGGGGAGATTATTCATCAAAGTATTAAGTAAATTTAATTCTTTAAACACTTTCAACTATTCCAGGTTTTTAAAATGGTACATAATCAATCCATGCCTTAAATACTATAATATTTAGATCATTAATATTTAGAGTTTTTGGTTTTGCTTTCTTTAATTTTGCTACTTCTTCCTCCCCTGGAATAGGGGATTTATATAAAAATATCCATTCTCCTTTATCAACTCTTACTCTCTCCTACTAAATCACTAATTTTTATCCTGTCAATTCTTGAACCAACAACCCTTAATCGAATTTAAGGCTTGCACTCTTAAATGGGTCTTCTTGGGTTCTGTAAAATTACTCTTCCTCTGTCAATGCATCCCATTCCACTTTTAATCTTTATTATTCTTCTAATTCTTATTATTCTCGTAATTATTTTTCTTTCTCTTCTTCAGGTGTTAATTTTGGAGGCTACATACATAATACAGTTACTTCAATTTTCGTGTCCTTTTTCGGTTACTTTTTAGCTTTCTTAGCTGCTTCAGCTTCTTCTATTTCTCTTTTCTCTTTTCTGTCATTTCCCTTTGTATGATTTTACCATTCTAAACCCTCTAATCTAAGAATGCTATTGAGTATTGAAATAAATTTGGGTTCGCTTCATCTGTAGTTCTCCACTCATCAGGGAATGAGAAAACACCATTTACAGCAATATTCATTTTTATATTGGTTCTGCGAATTGGCAACCTATCAACTAGTTTTATTTCATTCATAAGTATAAATTTTGAAACAATGATTTTAAATATTTATTTTTAATGTCAAATAGTGCTGGTGGCAGCTTATTAGAAAATTTAAGAAAAGTAATTACATTAGTTGATCAATTACGAGATATCGGGTTGAACGATTATATTAAATTACCAAGAATTGTTGTCTTAGGTATACAATCAGCCGGTAAATCATCCCTTCTAGAGCATATTGTCGGAATAGATTTCCTACCTAGAGGATCTGTAATTATTATAATTAAATTAGGGTGTTGTCACAAGACGACCATTAGAATTGCGATTATCATATGCTCCAGGATAGAGCAATTAACCAACAGCAGAATTTGTAGAAGAAATAAAAGGAAGAAAGTTTACAAATTTTGAAGAAGTCAGATAAAAAATTGAAGAATTAACAGATAAAGTATGTGGAACAAGTAAAAACATTATAGATAAACCAATTATACTTGCAGTTTAAGGACCTAGTTGTCCAGATTTAACATTAGTTGGTAAATTTATAGACTATTAAATTAGATTTACCAGGAATCACCAGAATTCCAATTGCAGGACAACCAGCAAATATAGAAGAAATTACAACAAATATGGCTAGAAGATATTGTGAAGATAAATCAGCAATTATATTATGTGTTGTTGCAGCTAATGCAGATATGACTACATCAGATGCATTATTATTAGCTAAAAAATTAGATCCAAATGGTATTATTCACTATCATAAATAGGTGTTAGAACTATTGGAGTACTTACTAAAATAGATATTATGGATTAAGGAACTAATGCTATAAAAATGTTAAGAGGTGAAGAAGTCAACCTAAAATATGGTTATGTTGGTGTTAAATTGAGATCATAGAAGGATATTTAAGAAAATATTCCAATCTTATAGGCTGTTTAGAGAGAAAAGAATTTTTTCGCCAATCATCCCGTGTATTCGACAATTCCTGGAGAAATTTTTGGAACCTAAGTTTTAACTAGAAAGTTGACAACTATTCTTTACACAAGAATTAGATCCTTCTTACCTGAATTAATGAAGGAAATCAATTAAAGAGTAGGAAGAATCTAATAAAGATTAGAAGTTTTGGGACCAGGATTACCTGTTGAGGATTAAGTATTAAATTCCTTTAATATAGGATAAACTTCATTACATTTGGTAATTAGTTCATGAATTCTCAGTCAGATTCAAGAATTCAATATCCGGTACCTATGAAAAAACAAAACTTTCAAAAACATCGAATATTCCTGCTGGAGCAAAAATCAAATTAATATTCTAAGATTTATATAGTGATTTCAATGATTTAGACTATTAGCCATTAAAGAAATATAAAGATGAAGATGTCGTGCAAATAATTTAAAAATATTAAGCTTAAACCATTCCAGGATTTTTACCAGTTGATGCATTTTATGCACTTTTAAATCCTGAATTGAAGAAACTTTTTAATCCTGCATTCGATACTGTTGATTAAGCGTACTAAATTTTAGAAGAATACGCTACATCAATTTTAAATGCTTAATTATCTTAGTAATTATTCTTATAAACTGTAGATTACCATCAGTTCAACAAATGCTCTCAACCCAAATTCTAGAAGTAATATAGGAATGCAAAAAGGATGCTCATGATGCAGTACAAGATATCTTAGAAGCAGAAATCAATTACATATTCACAAATGATTGGAATTATTTAGCTGGTAAACCTTATGTTAAATTTGGTCAACAGGCAAAAGAGAATAAATAAGCTTAAGGCAATTATATGGTTGCCGAATTGAAAAATAAAATCGAACATTACTTTAGATTAGTGGTTAGGGCAACTAGAGATAATATTCCAAAATTAGTTGGTTACTTTTTAGTAAAAGGATGTCAAGTAATAAATCTCACTATTTAGACTAAAATGCTTATGACTTTATAATAAAATCTTATGTAGAATCAATCTATGTTAAGCGTAATCAGTGAAGATGCTAACGTGGTAGAAGAAAGAAGAAAATTGAATAAGGAAGTGGAAACATTTAAAAATGCATAAAAAATTATTAAAAGAGATCCAGAGTAATAATTTTATTTATTTCAGTCTTTCAGAATATATTTTATCTGCACAAGAAGATAGAGAATAAGAATAGAGAAATGAAAATTAATTGTCGGATTAATTGTAAAAAGAAAGTAAGCAAAGACAATAAGAATAACCATAATAAACCAAAAAAGAAGTACCCCCTAAAACAGATGTTCCTATTGTTGCTGAAAATCCACCACAAAAACCTAATACACCTGTTGTTTAAAAACAATAACCTGTTTAATAATAATAATCACAATCAAATTAATAATAATAGCAACAATAATAATAACAATAAAATTAATAAGTCAAACCACCTACTGCTTTATTTGGTGCAGTGTAATCAAAAACTCCAACCCCAACTCCAACAACAAACACTAATCCCTTAGGAGGAGCACCTAAGTCATCATAAAATTTAACTCAATAATATAATCAACAGGTTGACAAATAAGTCGCTGCCTTCTATGAGGATGAAAGAGTTTAAGAGAAAATGAAGACTGCTGGTGGTGAGGCAGGAAAAGCAGCATTAAAAAGTTAGATTCCAGGAGCACCAGATTGGGCAGTTGGTATTGCAGAGAAAGCAGGATAATAGGCTGCTACTAGTGATGCTGCAAAATAAGCTGCAATCGTAAATTATTATGTTTATTTTAAGAATGCAACAAGCCAACAGTTGAAAGTCGAAGAGTAACCTAAATAAGAAAAGAAAGGATTATTCTCCTTCATGAAGTAATAATGAAATTGAAAGCCCCTTTTAAATATAAATATTCTATTGATATGTACATTATTCAAATATATTGAACATCAACTGCTTTACTGAGTCTTTGAAAATCTCCTGTAAAAGTTATATCAAATTCCTATTTCCCTGATGTTCTTTTTTATTCTAATTCTACTTCATGAACTTTTGAAGTGAATCTAAATTAACTAACATAATACCCAAATTTTTTAGGTTTAATCAATCTCCAATCATGTTAGAAGGCTTTCCAATTATCACTTAATACTTCTTTTAATGTTCCAACTTTATTTTCTTACATTGATACAAAATCTGTATAAGTAAATGCACTTATACTTGCTATTGCCATCAATAACATTTCTATACATACTAATGTATTCTTATTTTAATATGATAATACTTCTATTGCACTTATGATTGTTTCATTTGAATATTTATTTTCATCTGGCCTAAAACAACTTGAAATTTCTTCATCAAATATAGATAACATTAAAGATTGCCAAAAAGTGAAAAACAAAGTAATTTTGATAATTAAGAATTTCAATAAAGGTCTAAATTAAGTTATGATTACTTATATGGTTATAATGGATGTTTAAGAGCATAGTAAAATAGAATCAAGTAATACAATGAAAAAGTCTCACTTGTTATAATAATATATTCAAAACTCATCATTAATCGTTTCTATATAGTATAAGAATTTACAGCATATAACTTAGCATGAAATGGATGTAAAGCTATTATAAATATTGTTAGAACTGGTTTAACAACACAATATTGTAATACAAATTTCTTACATCTATATGTAAAATATTTTGCTTTTGCCTTACTAAAATAAATAACATATATACGTTGTTAAGAGATATCTTTCTGTACAATAATTGACTGGCCATAAATGATGTATTGCTTCTTCATGCTCTATCATTGTTTAATAAACACGATCATCATATAATTAATTATCTTCTGGATTATATGCCATGTATGAAAACATCAAATAGAAAAAAGTAAATAGTAAGAATGCCAAATAAATATCACGAACCAATTCGAAATACGGGGCCAAACTCTGTTTGCTACTATATTTGAAATTGCTCTTACATGAAGTTTCATAGAAATTATAGAAATCAATCCATAGAATGGTGCCATCATCAGAATAACTAATAAATAAACAAATAACTTACTAATTATTTTACTTTAGAAAAATGGCATATTGAAATTCAAAAGATGTTTTATTATCAAAAAGAATGAAATAATCAATGCAACAACTACACATCCTATTGATAATAAAAGTCCTTCTTATAAAAGTGTCTCTATGCAGTCTTCATCACATACATAAGGACAAATCATTAATATTAATATATTTTATTAAAAAAATGTATATCAAAATAAATGCAACAATAATATATTTAATAATTATATAAGATTTTGCAATAATTTTTATTTATTATATTGATTCATGGCTTCCTCAATCAATTTTCGTTTGAATTTGGCAATCAGTTCTAAATTAGATAAATTCATCAAGATCAAGAAATTATGTGATGGTATAATCACTTTCTATAAAAAGGTGTTTTACAAAATATAGAAGAAGGCTTGAATCAGCAACCAGTTGATTTACAGAAAATCAGGGATAAGGGGGATG
>JMSD01000051.1:146746-201471 GCA_000715435.1 Paramecium caudatum
AATATTAATAGTAAATATTATATATATTATTGTTAATAATGGAATCAATCTTACATAAATATCGCTCATCTTCTACTTTTAGCTTTCAAAATACTCCAAAATATATAATGAGTAGATAAAAATCAAGACATATGGTTAATGCATCAGTTAGTAATGATGTTGATTTAAAATAATCATACTCAATACTTAAATTGTAAATGGAAGAGGATGGGAAAGTGAGCATATCTACGAATAGAAGATTAATAAGAACTCTTTCAGCTAAAATAATCAATAAAGATGAATCTCATTCAAATTCATTTGTCAATACAGCTTAATTTTTTTTCCATGCTCCAATTCGAGTTCCAACACCTCTGCATTAAATTACATTAAAAAAATAATAAAAACCAATTATAGTCAAGATGCCAGAGGCTCGAATCCCAAAACGCCAAACTGCAACTAGCGAATTAATAAGAAAAAAAATATTAAATGCTCAAAGAAAAGTAGGTGTTCCCACTAAATACCTGTCTACCAAGATATCTATTGAGCCTAAAGTATCATACTAAAAGTAATTTATGAATATATTAGATTATTTTCTTCTAAAGAGAATCTATTGAAATGTCAACATAATCAAAATGCGATAATGTTTGATAATAAATATCTCCAGAAGATTCATTCGATTAGGGAAAATGATTGAATAATTTACTTTCTTTATAATATGTTCATATATTTAAATGCTTTTTTAGTGCTTCTATTTATTAAGTTGTTGTGTCGTATTTATCCCATTCATAATAATCTAAATCAATGAGTTAATGAGTTCCTAATTCATTAAGATGTCTTGTATTTAACCATTAATATACCTTTACTACATCAAAAAATTGGGAGACTTAGCTAATACTTTTCCTTGTAAATCTTCTATAAAATGTGATGGTCCATTACAATTCAAAATAAACTTATTTTAAACTTCAAAATCCACATCATAAATTGCTAACCTCACTTATTCTCTAAATTCAAGTTATAAATTCTTCAATACTTTCTCTATATATCCTTCAAATGGAGTTTAGCTTCTTTGTATAGTATCCTCCTTTATTCGAATCAAATTAGGGAAATTATCATTTTCAAAGTAGTCTAATGAGATTCCTGAATGTTTTTTGTCCAGTATCTTTCTACAAATAATGTAGTCTCGTTTTAAATAGGGAAAGTAATCCTTGAATTTGTTAGTAGAATTAATAGTACAATCATCTATAGATTGTTTTATTATTTCTGGATAGATATTAAAGACTAGCTACACATATTGATATGAGAATTTAGAGAGAAATATATGTTTCTATTATTTTTCAAACTTAAACTTCATAATATCAAGTAATTTATAGATACTTTCCTCTTCGAATTAATTCATTTAGTATAAATTACTTGCAATATGTATGTACTGAACATAATCTTGCACTCCTATATTATAAACATTTTCTAACATTTATTAGCATGTTCGCTTTTACCAAAATTCATTTTTTCTTCCTAATTTGTATAGACAATGGGAAATGGTTTATGATTATCTAACATGTATTGAATCTGAATTCGACTTAAACTCACTTAATATGTGATTGATTAATTTGTCATCATAAATCAAAACATTGCTCATTACCAGAAATATCTGCAATAAAGTAGGTATATCTGTTTTAGGTAAATTAGTAGATATCTATTTGAAACAGTTTTAAGTGAGTTGTTTAGCTTATGGACCTAAATTTCTTCTTTCATGAAATTATCCTAGAAATACTAATTTAGATAGCAATTCTTCCCAATCATCATTTTTTAAAGTATCAGCATGACATAAATTAGGATTTCGTACGAGATGTTTATATAAATCAGATGGATTGAGAATTTCATATTTCTTTGATAAAAAAGTCCTTGCTGCATTAAATATTGGATTATTCATGTTATATAATAATTTACAAAAAGTATTACCATAAAATAATAATATTTCATAATTTATGCATACTAGCACTACCTAAAAATTTAGCCTTTATGGGTGATATAAATTTAGGGGCGAAAACAGGAACACTCAATTATGGATCCTCTTATAATACAGTTCTTTGACTCATCATCGAATAGGATCTTTAGAAACTATTGTTTATTGATGAAGGTTATCCTGAAAGTTATGACTCATTTTCTTCAACAATGATTGATTATTCTTATTAAAATTAATTTTTATTTTCTTAATCTTTCATTGCCTACTTTCTTTTCCATTCTTCGTAATAGGGATTCACTTTTTTCTGTGTTTTTTCAACTATAAGTGATTAAGATAACTTAGCATCATAATTTTTATTCACTTATTATTATTAATCTGCTGATTGAGTCAAATAGGCTGGTAAAATGTTATTAGTTTATTATTGTTACTATTTCTCAAGCCAAGCCTAATAATAGGGATTCACTGGTTTTTTTCTTGGAGTTGCAATTATTTCACTTTAAACTCTTCTCTCTGGTTATTTACTTTGCTGTTAGAGACTTTAAATTTCTGCTTATTATCTCTTTAATTCATCTATTTCAGATTGTTTCCAAGATTATATCAATTTTTACTATTTTTACTTTTACATCACAATCAACTCCTACTAAGTGGGAATCAAAAGAAATTATGATTTTACACTACTAGTCATTGATGAGTTGAGCTTGTTCATTGATTAATTCAATCTATCCTCATTATTTTATCTCTTTGGTTTAACTGACTAAGATTTGATTGGTGGCTTTTTATTCTGTTCAGGTGGTGGTTTTTTTTAAATGGTGCTCGGTTATTTTGAAGGAGTCACATTAGTTGATTTTGAGGCATTCATTGACTATTATTTTTCAGTTTTTTATTCAATTTCTCCACACTTATATCTTTCCATAGTTTAAAAGGCAGAAGGACTATGCTTGTGAATGGTTGGGTTAAAGAAGATCTAAATAACAATTTCAAATACATTCTCTATATCCCTTCCTTTATATGTATTTAAAGGTCCTCTTCCTCCTGGATGTTTATCCAAGAAGTCTGTGAGATCGTAAACCGAGTTATGATACACATAGAGGAACCTTGTTTCAAACTTTTATACTACGCTATGTTTACCTGTTAGTTTTCGATTGTTCTTATTGGAAGGCTGCAAAAGAAGGATACTTTTTCATTATTTTTATTTTTAATGTCATTACTTATAAAGTTCATATAATAACACTGTGGTTTCTTCCTTAAGTATCGGTACTATCCTAGTTGTTATTTACTGTTTCGATAATTCCAATGGACTAACATACTAGAGTACTGCATTCGTGAAATCAGCTAACATACTGATATCATTTTTAACTTCCAGAGAGAACTACCTTTCAATAAAGAGCTCTAAACCAGGAAAATCAGAGAAATTATTTCTTTCATTTTCATGGACTGGGTATGTGAAACTATTTAAGTATATTTTTAGTGTCAATCTCTAATCCAAATGGCACATTATAATGACATCAAAATAATCTTCAATATCCTAAAATTAATTGAAGAAGGATATTATATTTTCTCCATTATGAGTCGAACCTGTCAAATAATTGTTGTATTATGAGGGCCAAAATATCTTTATTCTATTCTTACCCCTAAACCCAAGTTTATAGATTTCATCTGATAGAGTTCGTATATACCATTCGAGGATATTTGTACAAATATTTGTTTTTAAGGGTTGTTAATGTATGAGTGTTTCTACTTCATCTGCATCCAAATATGAATTATGAGGATTGGCTGCTGAGGAATTAACTTGATGCTGTTTTTTCATTGGTAGCATATAAATTAAATACCGAGGTGGTGAGTGTGAAAAATTTAAATTTTTTATTTTGATGAATCCATTAAAGCCTGTAAGAGTGTAGGAAGCATTCCGATTTTCATAATTGGGTGTGAGTTAGAGTAACTTTAAATTCGGTCAGATATTCTTTGAATCTGAAAAGTACATCACAGTTAGAGAGACAGCACCTAATGGAGAAACACAATTGATTTAATTCAATTTTGAGACTAAACAACTCATTTCCAGAAAGCCAAACAAAGCAGACTCAGCTATTATGCATCCAGTGCAAAACATTATTGCATTGAGAGCAGCAGGAGAAGCTCCCAACTCAACTGTGATTCAGATTTTCAATTTAGATGAAAAATCCAGAATCAAACACGTAGAAGTGAATGAAGCAGTGATCTTTTGGAGATGGGTAAATCCATAAAAATTAGCTTATGTCACACCAACAGCTGTATATCACATCAACATCACCAATCCCAATGAACAATAAGTTAAAATAATGGATAGGTATTATGGTTAGTTATGTAGATCTGGAGCATTATCTGCAGAAAATCCAGTACAAATCATTGGATATGGATTAGAGAGTAGTGAAAAATGGTGTGCATTGTATGGTATTTCCACACCAGATGGAGGAAAAACCATTAATGGGCATATCCAATTATTCTTAATTGAATAAGCTAAACAATAAATATTAGATGGACATTGTTGTTGCTTTGGTGATGCTCTCATTCATTCAGATGATTTTAAGAGTAGTTTATTCTGTTTTGTGGAAAGAAAGCAAGGAGAAACATCAAGCAGATTACACATCACGGAGATTGGTGTTCCACCTTAAGGAGTATAGAAGTTCAAGAGACAAGTTGAAGTGTAAGTAGATCCAAATTACCCAGCTGATTTCCCTGTCTTAATGCACATCAATTCAAGATATGGATTGATCTATGTTATAAGCAAATACTCATTCTTAACAGTTTATGAATTGAGTACAGCAAGTTTAATCTATAGAGAAGTAATTATTGATTTGATTTTAGCGTGTTTGTAATGAAAATGTATTTGTTGGTGCCCCAAACTTGAATTTAGGTCAATATCATATTATTGGAAAAGAAGGTATAGTTTACACCATTTCTGTAAATGATGAACAATTAGTTCAATATTTAATCAATACTTGCAGACACATTCCTGAAGTTATTTAATTGGGATTCAGATTGGCTGGCAGATATAAGTTACCAGGAGCTGAAAATATGTTTGTTGATCAATTCAATAAAGCTATCTTAGCAGGTGATGCATTAAGTGCAGCCAAAATTGCATCAAGTGCACCAGGAACAGTATTAAGAAATCCAGAGAGTATTGCAAAATTCAAACAAATGCCACAACAACCAGGATAACCACAACCACTTATTGTGTATTTCCAAACACTCCTCGAAAAGGGAACACTTAACAGATTTGAAGCAGTAGAATTATGTGGACCAATCTTACAATAAGGTAGAAAACAATTCGTTGAATAATGGATATCTTAAAATAAATTAGAACCATCAGATGAATTGGGTGATTTGTTAAAAAGATATGATGTCAATTTAGCCATTCAAATATATAAATTAGCTAAATCCTATCAGAAATTAGCATAATGTTATATGGAAACAGGATAAATTGAATTGGCTATGCAACTTTAATAATAATTTGGAGTATCCACAGATTACATGGCAATGTTGAGAAATATGCTTATGCAATCACCAGATGGTGCATTAAATATGGCCAAATCATTGTATCAAAGAGATTAGAGTATTAATGTTCATCAAATTGCTGAATTATTTGAATAATTCCAAAGACTCTAAGAAATGACAGCCTTCCTTGTTGAATGCATGAAAAACAACAGAGCTGAAGATGGCCCTCTCTAAACAAAGGTGTTATGCTTAAATTTACAAGCTGCCCCATAAGTTGCTGATGCTATTCTCTAAATGAACATATGGACACAATTTGATAGAATCAGAGTGGCTTAACTTTGTGAACAAAAAGGTTTATATTAAAGAGCCTTGGAAAATTATTCAGATCCAAAGGATGTCAGAAGAGTTATTTTAAACACACATGCCTTACCCCCTGAATTCATTGTTAATTTCTTAACTAGAGTTGATGCTCAAATCACATTAGCATGTTTATAAGATTTATTAAGACATAATAGATAAAATTTATAAGTAGTTGTGAATGTTGCAGTTCAAAATAATTAAAGATTAACAATTCCCGCATGCATCAAGGTCTTTGAATCAGTAAGTGCTTTTGAAGGAGTTTACTTATTCTTGGGATCCCTTATCAATACAACATCTGATAAAGATATTTATTACAAATATATTGAATCAGCAGCCAAATGTAATCAAATCAAAGAACTTGAAAGAGTAATCACTGAAAAACCAGATTGCTATGATGCTGATAAGGTTAAGAATTACCTCAAAGAATAAAAACTCTCAGATCCAAGACCACTAATTTTCCTATGTGACATGAATGGATTTGTTGATGAATTGACAAGATATTTATTCAAGAATGGATTCTCAAGATATATTGAAATTTATATTTTCAAAGTTAATCCAAATGCTGCACCAGGAGTATTTGGTACATTAATTGACTTAGAATGTGATGAAGTTTATTTGAAATAATTGTTGTACAATATTAGAGGAATGTGTCCAATTGAACCAACAGTTGATGAATTTGAAAAAAGAAACAAATTAAGAGTACTTGAATAATGGTTAGAAGCAAGAGTTACAGAAGGCAATCAAATTCCTGCTATTCATAATGCTTTAGCCAAAATCAAGATTGATACATCATAAGATCCAGAGGGATTCCTTATTAATAATTAATTCTATGATGCTAAGGCTGTTGGTAAATTCTGTGAAGAAAGAGATCCACAATTAGCTGTATTGGCATACAAGAGAGCTTGGGGACAATGTGATGAAGAATTGATTGCACTCACAAACAAGAATGAAATGTATAGAGTTTAAGCTAAATATTTGGTTGAAAGATAAGATCTTGATCTTTGGGCAGGTGTTTTAATTGAAACAAATAAACATAGAAAGAACTTAATTGATTATGTTATTTAAGCACTTTAAGATTCAAAGAATGTTGATGAAGTTTAAGCAGCAGTCAAAGCATTTGTATTGGCTAAGATTCCATATGAATTATTAGGATTGTTGGAGAAGTTAGTCTTACATAACCCAGAATTCATGTAATATAAATAACTTTAAAATTTACTCATTATTACAGCAATTCAAAGTGATACCACCAAAGTGTTGGATTATATCAATAGATTAGATAAATTTGATCCATAAACCATTGCTACACATTGTTTGAGCCCAGAATACAATCTATTTGAGGAAGCCTTTGCTGTCTTCAAGAAATTCAATCTTCATGTTGAGGCAGTCTAAGTGTTACTTAGAAATTTGGAAAGCATTCCAAGAGCCTATGAATATGCTCAATATGCTAACAACAATGAAGTATGGTCACTTTTAGCTGAAGCTTATTCAAATTAAGGATAAGTAAATGAAGCTGTTGATTGCTATATTAGAGCATAAGATTCAAGTGCTTTCTTAAATATCATCAATATTGCAGAATAAGAGGAGAAATACGAATTATTAGTAAAATATTTATTGATGTGCAGATAAACAGTAAAAGATGTTAATATTGATAACTCATTAATTTATTGTTATGCTAAATTAGAAAAGAATTTAGATGTTGAATCACTTATTCAATCTAGTAATTCTGCTGATCTCATGAAAGTTGGAGAAAGACTTTATGATTAATAACTCTATGAAGCAGCTAAGATTCTTTTCACTGCCCTTAAAAATAATGCTAGAATTGCATCCTGTTTAGTCAGACTAAAGTAATTCAATAAAGCCATTGAAGCAGCCCAAAAAGCCAATACCTCCAAGACTTGGAAAGAATTATGCTTTGCATGTGTTGAAGCATCAGAATTCAAGTATGCTTCCATAGCTGCTCAAAATATTATCATTGTCCCAGATATGTTAGAATCCTTAATCAAATAATACGAGGAATAAAATGCATAAGAAGAAATGATGATCCTTTTGGAGAATGCTTTGGGAATGTAAAGAGCTCATGTTGGTATTTTCACTGAATTGGCAGTACTATATTGTTACTATAAACCCAAAAAAGTAATGGAACATTGCAGATAATACTTCTAAAAGATGAATATTCTTAAAGTATTAAGAACATGTGAAAAAATGTGTTTATGGGGTGAAGCAGTATATTTACACTAACATTATGATCAACCAGATAATGCTATCAATATAATGATCGAACATTCACCAACTGCTTTTTCTCATGATGTTTTAGTTATGTTGTTGTAAAAGATTACTAATACAGATCTGTATTATAAATGCATTCTCTTTTATTTGGAAGAACAACCAGAATAAATTAATGATCTCTTAAGAAGTATTCAATCAAAGATTGATCTCAGCAAGTTTGTTAGATTAATGAAGAACACAGGATTCTTGGCACTTACATTACCATTCTTATAATAAATTCAAAATTCTAATAATAAAGATGTTAATGATGCACTTAATCAATTGTATTTGGAGATTGAAGATTATGAAAATCTTAGAGAATCAGTTAAGAATTATGAAAACTTTGATTAATTAGCATTGGCTCAAAGAACCTAATCTCATGAATTAGTAGAATTCAGAAGAATTGCTGCTTATCTCTACAGAAAGATTCAAAAATATGATCTATCTATTAATTTGAGCAAGCAAGATTCAATGTATAGAGATGCTGTTGAGACAGCCTAAGAATCATAAAATGTCAAATTAGTATATGAATTATTGGAATTCTTCATTGCAAACAAAGAGAATGAATTCTTCACTGTTTGTCTTTACACTTGTTATGATCTCCTTAAACCAGATTAAGTTATGGAACTTACTTGGAGAGCAGGTCTTATGGAATTTGCTATGCCATACTTTATTTAGATTACTTGGGAATTGACACATAAAATTGAATATGTTTAAAAGAAACATGAAGATAGAGAAAAGAAAGTAATATATTATATATAACAATAGGAAATCTAAACAGCTTAATAATAATAATCATAAGCATTACCAATTGCTTAAGATTTCCTTCTCAATTAAGGATAATTGATGTTAGGTCCACCAAGTGCAATGAGTGCTCCAAATCTCCAATTCGGATAATAATATGGTGGTTCCACAATCCCACAATAACCAATGGGATTCGGTGGACAACAATTTGGTTCCTATCAACCACCCGGATTCGGATGAACAAATTATATAAAATAAATATATGATAATTGATTTCTTAGGAGGTACTAATGCCTATGCACTCTAAAATGATCTTGTTGTATTTGAATAAGGTAATAGTATTCTCCTCATGGATACTATCAATAATACTAAAGTTAAAATGCATGGACATGTAAATCAAGTTATGGGATGCTGTTTTTGTGGATCTAATCTCATTGCTACAGTTAGTATGGGTTTTAAGAATCAATTACAGATCAGTGAATATGATACATTCAATCGAATATTTGATGACTATTTACCTAATTTAGATGAAAAGACTACTAATATGTTCATGGAATATTGCAATTTTTAATTGATTATCATTGAAGTTTATACTGGGCATCGCGTATTAGTTTATGATACCCAATAATATAAACTATTATTCATAACAGATCTAGATACCCTTAATCCTTGTTTTGGATTGAGTTTTATTCCATGTAAACCTAAAACAAAACTCTGCCTAATGGGTAATGGTTAGATCACACTTTGGAACCTTACTAAAACAGCAGTCTAAGTTACAAATAAAATAACATTAAAAAATATCCGTCATATGGATACCAATAAATCTCTAAATCTAATAGTTTTGGTACTCATCACAGGAGAATTATACATTCTGAATTCAGAGGGAGATCTGATTTCATAACTTAAAGCATCAGATTAAGAATTTACAGCATCTACAAGTTTTGAATAATATCTCTATCTTTCCACAAGAAGTGGAAAAATATTTATTTATGAAGCATCAACTCTTAAATTCGTAACTGAAATCCATGCAAATGAATAGTTTTATTGTGTGTAATTGAAACATTCAAATCAATTATTAGTTTATCAATTAAATGATGGATCACTTGTAGTAATGGATATCAACAAGAGAGTAATACTAGATCAATAAAATGGACACAGTGGTCGATTAAATTAAGTCTAATGGGACCCTATTAATAACAATTAATTTTACTCTTGCTCTAATGATGGTGCTTTTGGAGTGACAAATTCAAGGGGAGACAAATTCCAACTTAGCAAATACTTCATCGGATAGTTTTAGACAAAAATAAAATGTTCTATAGCAGATAATTATAGAGATGATATCTATTTAGGAGATAATAGGGGATAATTGTTTGTATTTTCATTAATCAATTTTGCATTTAAGAGACAAATATCTCTAACCTAAAATCTAGGATTAAGGGAAATGTAATTTAGTCCTGCTTATTAATATTTAGGTGTAGCATTTAAGAATGGATTTACAATAATTTTAGATTGTGAAAACTAATTAAAACCAATGCTTAAATTAGAAGATAGCATTGCTAATATAAAATTTGTTGGAATAAAACTATTTTAAGTTGAATTCGATTTAGTAAAAGTCAACACTTCAGCATTCAAAACTTATTATATGCCCAGAAATGATAAAACTTTCAATTCACTAACAGTTTACAATCAACATTCAGTTAGACAGCATCAAATTGAGAAAGGTAATTCACAATTATCAGCATTGGCAATTAACATATTTACAGTAGATGGTACAATATATGGGTTTGATTTACACCCATCAAAGGATTATGTATTTATACTATCCAATTATGGTTTTGTGTATATCTTCAAACTGTAAAGTTAAGAGTAAAGAGCGAAAATAACAGTACCTCCCTTTTCCAGGAACTTAAGAATAGATAAATCTGGATTATATTTCGCACTTGCCCATTTGCCTGTTGTTGCATAGTCTGAGAAATAGTTTATTGAAATACCATCCATTGAATATTTGAGTACTAATGCCAAAATTAATACTAAGATGTTACCTACCAATATTAGGATTTACGAATGTGGAACAGGATTAATTGCTGAACAGATAAACAATATATTTAGTATAACATGTTTAGATTTTTCAAATGATGGATAGAATTTACTTGTTGGAGGAAAAAGAGGCAAAATGTCTATTTGGGGAATGAGTGAAGAACTTGTTTAAAGTGCAGATGAAGTTATTACATCTATGAAATCTAATCCTTTCTTTTGGAGAGACTATCCAATATACATAGATGAAGAGGAAACACAAGATTAAGATATTTTAGATTTGCAACTGTTAATAAGAAGTCTCCCAATAAACCAATTGTTAAGACATAAAAATATTAATAGCCAATTAATCCACATACAATGTATATATATAAAATATATTTAGAATAACTGGTAGTAGTAGGTATGATTAATGAATAATTTTTTTTATAGTTAAATATTAATGATCAAATTAGGACATATGCTTGCTTAGGAATAAGCTAAGATGAAAACAGAATTGATGACAGCATCAAAGAACCGAAGAAATCGAGATACAACTGCATCAACATTGTAATTACAAAATTACAAAAGTTATCCTAACATCTCCAAAACGTCCACACTTCTCTATAAGTCTCAAATTAGTCCATCCCTATCCACTAACTACATCAGTTAAAATTGTTCACCTATCCTCTCACCCAAAATGTTTAATACTTCAGCAGATCCTGAGAAACCATAGTATTTCAACTCGAACTTAAGTCCATAGTATAAAGGGAAATTTGAAACCCTTTAATTACCACCCAATAAACCACCTTTGAAAAGAGTCTAAAAGGTGACCAATCTTAGAAACATAAATAACAACTCAATTGGGCAATAAAATCCCATGAATAGAGAAGAATCTAAAGAGAAACTATTATCACAAACACATTTTTTATGTGCCATTATGTAATAGTCACATAGTGCGACAGGTAAGATTGTGGCCAATTTCTTAAATGGGTAACTGGAAAAGAATAGTTATGAATCCATTATATAAATGGAGAAATCAGCAATAGCTTTATAATCATCTGCAAAAGAAATGTCTAAAGCATTATATGCTTCTGATGATGAAGGAGAATTTGCTAATCTTTAGAATAAATTTATTGATTAAATCAGATTCTCAAAGTATAAAAAGCCAACTCAAGAGAAAAATATAGTTTTCAAAAGAAATTATGGTTAGAAACATGAGATGATGATTGATTAAGTAATCTCTTCGAAACAGAAACAGGAAGATAATTAAGATTTCGATGTATTTATTCCAAAATCTTAAATGGACTAATTTTTCCAGTATTTTTTATTTTTTAAATTAGAATTATTTAAGATAAAATTGATGGTAGAATGAAAGAATAAACTGAACAATTAATTAAAGAAGAATAAAAATTAGTAAATGGAATGATCACAAATGTAAAGAAATTTAGAGAAGATATTAGAGAAGTCAGATACATAATGAGTCATGTCAGGAAAAATAAAAAAGCACTACAATTTCAATAACCTCCCTAATCAACTCTTAGAACACTCAAAACCTTAAAATCTTCCGCCTCATTTAGATAATAAAGTCCAAAAACATAGAAATTAGATGAAGAAGCCAAAGCTGACCTCAAGTTAAGAGTAATGAAAGCTTTACGTAACTTCATGGACAAATTAAAGAGATTTAATATTACCTTAAATGATGTAGTTAACAATTAAGTATTTCCAACTTAAGCTTATGAAAGACCAGGAAGTGTTGAATTTTTTAGGCAAGTTAAGGCTGATAATTTGAGAGAGATAGATAGTATGCTTAGAGATTGTCGATTTCATGTTTATGATAGAGATAATCAATAGAAAACTCCATTACATCATGCAGTTAGCAATAATTCAATTGATGCAATAAAAATGCTTGTCGAAAATGGAGCTGATTTGGATGCTCGAGACATGAGTAAATTTAATTACTATCATAGTGGGCAGAACTCCATTACATTTAGCTGCGAAAAATAATAATTGTGATACAGTTAGGGTATTACTTGTATATTAAGCTAATCCTTCAATCAGAACTGTAGCTGGTAAGACAGCTTAAGATTTGACCGAAATGCCAGTCATAAAGGCCCTCGTAAAAAATGCAAAGAAAGTACCAATCTTATATTATTTTAGTTGCACTTTATGATGGACTTGCAACCTGCTAAAAAAAAGAAAGACTTTTGGATGGAAAGGGCAATAGTTTATTTTTAAGAAGATGATCCTGAAAAAATTTTAAAGCTATAACTCTATAAGAATTAATCCAAATTGTTTTTATCTTGATTTTATATTATATATTTCCTTTTGACAACATAATTAATAATGGAAGAATTGAATACTCAGAAAAAAGAAACTTCACCAGCCTTATCACAAAACTCAATGTCACCCTGCGATAAATAGTAAATTGGTATTGCATACGAAGCTAAGAGACAATTCGAGGAGGAAATCGAACTTTAAGCTTTATTTGCAAAAATGAGCTCAACTGTTGATGAAACCCCCTTTCATGAAACAAAATGCTAAAAAATTAAACAAGATCTCTCATATAAAGCAGAATTTAACATGGAACACTTTCTAATTTTTCACCTATATTAAATAGTAAAATCAAAATCTATAATTAGGCCTTTTACATATTAGGACCCTTAACAATTATTTTCTTAATGAGAAAGCCAGCTTTGATGTACAATCTAGGATTCTGGTCATTAAGATAGGATGTTATATTGTAGTATATACACTGGGCTGGTAATGTATTTTGCACATTTATGTATTTTTATTTTGGATTACTGCAAACTTTAGAAATAGGGCTACTTTGGTTTTCATTAATATTAAAATCTCTAATAGTTGGCGCTAAATTCTCAACTCTTAACGAAGAAAGGATCGAATTATATGAGAATATAAAATTGTCAGAAAAAACTATCTAATTCGATACTGTCTTATTTGACTGGCTTTTGCAGACTAAGAAAATAAAATTACTTGAGATAGCAAAATCAGCAAGAAGGCACGATTTCGATTTGCAATTCTTCTAGTTTAATTTTCTTGTTTAACCAACTGTGGAGACGCAGAAAGCAATAAGCTCAGAGTTAACAGACGCAGAACACGATGGAAGATATAGTGGAATAGCATTGCTTTCATATTTTATTTAATCATTTTAATTGCAAGATTCAAGGAAAAAGAACATTACACTTGCTGCATTTATTAGTGCAGTAGTAGTTGTTGTGCCAAAGGTGATGTGTTATCAAACTTATTTTGAAAAGGGATATCAAATTATTTTTAATTCTATCAGTGGAATATTTCAAGTTATAGCTTTTAATTGTAGCTTTGTATATTTGCTTATTGCTTTAGACGATATGAAGCGAAAACTTTTCTTACTTGAGTAATGCTATTACTTAATCAGTACTAAAAGAGTTAGATGTGGTGAGTGTAAATTAACTCCAACCATCGATATCAACTGCCCTCAAACTATTGAGGCATGGAGCATGTTAAGATCAATTACTTTTGACTATGGTGCATAATACCACATCAGAAATTAAATTTATTTTACTGTTCTTATTCTCTTTTGCATTGTAAGCTTTATCTTTGCATTACAAATAATTCTAGATTACTATGTGCTTAATTACTATTATTTAGTTTCTCTTGGCTTTCTATTTTATATATATTTTGGATTTGTAATATATTATCTATTGAATTCAGCTAGAATTAATAGTTTTTTTGATGATTATAAGACATAAATCGAAAATTTAAAGTTCATTTGTTTAGATGTCAAAAGAATGAGAAAATATTACTTTGAGTAGAATAATTCTGATCCTCAAAATTTTGTTCATAAGTCGTTTGTTAATCATTTAAAGGAATAACATAAAGATGATTTAAATACTATATACTAAAGAATAGATTGTTTAGTTGATTCCCTCGATAGTGCACTCTAACACATAGAATATGACAGCAGAAACTTTCCATTGAAATTATACGGGATCAAGATTACTTTCCCTCTTCTCTAAAACCTTACTGTAGGATTGTTTACAATAGTTAGCTTTGTAATTCAATAGAGATTTTCATCCTCTAAATGATTATATATAAATATAAATTTAAATTAAATGAAAGAGGCAACCAATATCAGTGATGAAAAAAGACCCTTAGCATCTATACCTCTTCAAACATTCCTATATTTTGACTACATTTTTACAGTAGAAATTTATTAAACAATAGTATATTTATTTCATAATCGAAATCCTTGTCTTCATATACAAGGGATATGGATTGTTTTACCCACCTAATAAAATTGGAATCGAAGTGTTTCTGCAATTTTTATTGGCATTTTGTTAATTCCCACGACTACTCCTGGGATCGATTGGAAATAAAACTGAATCACCCTCTCAAATTTTATGGTATTTTGTAGTAATATGAGAGGTTTGTTTTGCTAATTTTTCCATGCACATTTTTCTTCATTTTCTTCATTGTTTTGCAAACCTATGTGGTGATTTTGGAGATTATCATTAATGTAATAGCTCTGATCTTTATCATCTTCGAACTGCTGTTCAGTTTATCAGCCTTTTTAACATTCAAAAATTACGAAAAGCAACAATGAAATTTTATATATATAATATATGGATGAAGATAGCAGAGTAATCATCGATGATACGTGTGTATCAACAGATATACAGAATGAAATCAAACAATACAAAAAAGTCAAGTTACTCGGACAAGGGGCATATGGAAAAGCATACCTCGTAACATCTGATGACACAGAACCAATTTAATATGTCATGAAAGTGTTACCTCAATCTGCCTCTGCGTTTTAAGAAGCATCAATATTGCAAAATCTCAAACATGATAATATCATTCAGTATGTTGAGACATTTATTGATCATCAGGATCGATTATGCTTAATCATGGAATATGCAAATAGTATTTTTCTTTTTCAACATAGATGGCACTGTTGGCCAATATATTAAATAGAGAACATAACCAATTCCAGAGGCATAAATAATTGATTGGTTCACTTAACTTTGCTTAGCGTTATAATGTGTACATACGTAAAAGATTTTGCATCGAGATATCAAGGCTGAGAATGTCTTCTTACATGATGATAAAGTTAAACTTGGTGATTTTGGGATAGCTAGATCCATAGAATAAACATTAGCCAAAACATTCATTGGAACACCTTATTATATTTCACCTGAAATTGTGTAAAACTAACCGTACTCTTATAAAAGTGACATTTGGTCATTGGGGGTTCTATTGTATGAAATGTGCACATTTAAATATCCCTTTATCGCTGAATCATTACCAGCATTAGCAACTAAAATCATGAAGGGAAAAATCCAACCGATAAGCGCATAAGTATATTCTCAGAATATGAAAAACTTGATTCAATCTCTTTTAATGATAGATCCAAATAAAAGACCAACAATAGATTAAATATTATGTAAATATGTATCATATCAAAAGAAAATTCACTCATTTAAAACAGAATAAAATAGCTAAATATCCAACAGCAACAGATTGTAAAAATACCAGTTTAACCTATGCAAAGTAAATTTTATAAAGAAATTAGGAAGATAACATCAGGTTATTATAAAAAAAGAAGAGTATAGTCAACAAAAGAAATTGTAGAGAGAGGAATAGTAAAAGTTTATGAGGGAAGACATTTAAAAAAAAGTAAATAATTTTAATATTAAGAAAATTCAATAAAAACCTTAGGAAGTTGTAATAGAATTATTTGGATAACCAAAATCAAAGAAGGATCCATATTAATCATAGCCATAATTGGTTGAAAAGAAGCAAGTGAAAAAACGAAGAGATATTCCTGTAGAGATTTATTTACCATTTATGTCTAAAATTGAAAATTAAGAACAACAATAATAAATTAAAGAATAGGAGGAGATTCCTGAATCTCCTAAATAAAAATAATAATTTGAAATAGATGAAAAAAAAGAATAACAAGAAAATATTCAGAAATTTAATAAATAAGAAGCAGTTCGATAAAACATTCCATAAGAAACATAAGTTGCTTAAAAACCAAATCTGAGACTAAGTTTTGAAAAAGCTGAAAAACTAAGGGTAACTCTAGAATAAGCATTTGGATCAGAACAATTTTTTGAAGTTTATAACAAATTCAAAGGATTAAGAGAAAAATAAACAATAGATGAAATAGCAAAAAAATATGGTCCCTCATACTCTGAATTGGTACCAAACATAAATCAATAAGTAATATTGGAATGCTTATCATATTTGTTTATACTAATTGACTTTGATTTAGATTAATGATTATTATATGAAAAATTTAGTTAGAGATCTATGTGGATTATTATAATATATTTAAATTTTATGATGATAATTTTGTTGTCAATAATTATTACACTTGCTTAAACAGCAACAACATCATATTCAGATTAGGATTTAATGATTCTTTAAGAAAGATCTATAATAAGAGGAGAATATTAAGATGTTTGTAATGAAAGAAATGGAGCACTTATAATAAATGCAAGAGAACTGACATTTAAAGGAACGTAATTCAATTAAAGTCCATTCAGAGATTCAATTTATATTGTTGATATAAATAATGGGTATGTTTTAACTCCTGCTAATGGTAAGATTAAAGTTGAATTGATGTAAGCATATGAAATCAATACTATATTGTTATGGTTATATGATGTAGCTGGAACAGAACATTATAATATCACTGTTACATTAACATATGCAGATACAACAACTGAAGTAGTATATACAAATACATCTGTATCAGGTGGAATTCTTAAAATTAAATTCAATTCAGCTTTGGTATAAATGATAACCATTACTGCTGTAACTGGTACTGTTAGTTTGATTAAGATTTAAGCATTTTATGCCTTTTGATAGTGATATTTATAATTTGTAAATAAGTTGATATTTTTCATGAACCATTTGCTAATATTTATTATACATCTTCTCTTCCTAATAATGTTTATAAATGAACTACATATTATTTATAATCAACATCAGAAAATGCTGAATAATATTCTATAACCTATAATTATAAATAGCAATACCTTTTAATAAGAATCCATAAGATGATTTAGTGTTGTTTTATTGAGATTTTATTCAAACTCTTATTCATATTTTTCTACCTACTATAATAATTGTTAAATCTACAGATTCTCAAATTTTTAAATAGTCACTTCTTCTTCATGAATTTTTTTCCCTGATGATCCAGCTTTATATAACTTAATTGAATCTATAAATTAATCAGGATTTTAAGTGGTTAATGTTTGAGTTTTGAAGTTATTCTCTTCTGATGTTTTCCATGTTAAAATTACATTATTTTCAATTTTATCAACTTTCAATAAATCTATTGTTCTGGTTGCTGTTAATAACATAAGTTGTGCATTTTAATATTCCAATAATAAAATATAACTAGAACTTAATTATAGAATTCGTAATTGCTGCTTTCTATTATCTATTTCTTTGCATTAAAAATATTCAACATCCTCTAAACCTAAACTTCCTTCATATTCTTATTTTTCATAAAATTTTCCCAATGATAATAAATATTCCCTATTATGCTGGTGTTATCTAATTGAATCCTAAAATTATGAACTTTTTTACAAAGAATTTTTTCATTTGTTCAATTATCTAATACAATAAAACAGATGGACTCCATTATTAATGGATTATGTCATCTATATAATCTCTACCATCTGCTAGAGTAGGTTTAGTAATCTATGTTTACACATCATTGTACATGACTAAGTAAATGCACTTTAGGAAATACAAATGGGAATTTATTGTCAAGATATATGCAAAAAACTATTGGTTTTCCAGAATTCAATTATGGTAATGGTGGCATTTCAACCTAATATGATATTATAACTCACCTCTATAGAGAGATTTGCTTATAATTTTTTATAGGTTATCTTATATTCCTCTTTTGGTAATAAGTCAATTTATTACAATTCTAAATTGATTATGTAATTTACCTTTCCTAACTCTCTTAATTTAAATGTCATTTTAAAATATTGCAGCTACCATGCTCTCAATATTAATCATTTTATTTATTAATATATTTATAAAGCATCATTAGAAGGAAAGTTCTTTATTAAAATAACAAATTTCGAGAAATTATAAAGACAGGCGTATTTCTTCCTTTGATTAATTACATAAATTACAATCTTTATATATTATTCAAAATAAAATATGGATTTCGAGCACATCACCTACCTGAAGCTGAGGGACATCAAGATTATCAACATAATTCCACAGTAGCAGATAGAAAAACTAGAAATCCTCATCCATTGGATTTTTAGAGTATTGTTTTTTATAATCCAGGTGTGTTAGCAGAACAATTTAGACATAAAAACCATTGAATTAGCAACCAATCTCATTAAAATTTACATGTCCAAATAACCAATGTTATAAGACGATCTAGAATTGCTTGGAATGACTTCACTATTGATAGCAGTGAAAGTATTTGAAACATCTATAATGTAGTTTAACGAATGCTAGAATAAAATACAGATGAACATAGAGGATTGTGTCGAACAATGTCGATGCAAATATAGTCCCAAATAAGTTCTAGAGATGGAAATGTGTATTCTCTCATTCATTGACTATGATGCCAATATTACTACCATTTCTGACTATTATGATGGAGAGCCAGTTCAAACTGACTTGGTTTTGTTTGTTACACTTGACTCAGACTTCCTATACTATGAGAAATACCAATTGTATGATGCCATTCGAAATTTTTATAACCAAGATACAAAGTCCTTAGAGTAATCAACTAAAGAGGTATTGATCTATATAATTTAGATAATCGAAACCATTACAGTCAAGATTTCTTTACTAACTCAAACTGAAACTCAAAAAACCCCTAAAATCAAAAGAAGAATGATTACCAAAAAGAAAAATAGGAATACAAGAAGATAGAGTTCTAATAGCATCACCCTATGAAACATGTTTCAATTTAATGATTATAATCACCATTTAAGTGGTGTCTAATATATTTATAATAGTCATCTTCTCTTAGAGTTTTCCACAGCTCTGCCATTTATTCAAATTTTGGAGGGAAATCCACCAATCCATAGAACATATTTTGAATTTGAATTATTACGCTATAAATTGTATCTTCTGTATTACATTAAGGAGTTCTAGAACTTTTGTGGAAATTAATCTAGAACTGAAGCAAAATTTAATTGAATTATTGAACATCTTACTTTAAACTGAAATGGCTCATTATTTATATGAAAATACATACCATATTTAATGAGAATACTATATCGAAATATATTAAAAATTTGATTACATCATTACTCTAGGTGTACTTTCTATCTTATAGATTAATTTGTAATGATAAGTAAAGGAGTTTAAAATAATATATTACTCCTTGTTTCCATCATCCTCTGAATATTTATAATTGAATAATTAGACATATATACACAAAAAATGATGAGGAATATTTGAATTAAAATCTTTTATTTTTAATTAAAATAATGGTTGTCAAGGCCCTCGCTCATAAAAGAATAGTTCACAAGAGAACAAAGAGATTCGTTAGATTTGAATCAGAAGACTATCCCCACAAATTGAGACCAAGTTGGAGAAGACCAAGAGGTATTGATAACAGAGTCAGAAGACGATTTAGAGGAAATAGACCCATGCCAAAGGCTGGTTATAGAGGTGATAAGAATACCAGGTATTGTGAAAAATTGACATTATAGATATTTGGATTAAACTGGTTTCAGAAAATTGTTAATCACCAATGAAAAGGATCTTGAAATATTACTCACAAATAATAGAAGTTTTGCAGGAGAATTAGCACATAATCTCTCAGCCAGAAAAAGAGCTACTCTTGTTAGAAGAGCTGCTGAACTCAATGTCAGATTAACTAATGGCAAAGGCAAACTTAGAGCAGAAGAAAAAAAAGAATGATTGTCTACATCTGTACAATATAAACATACATTAAATTTTAATCAACATTCATCTAATAGCATATTCATATTGTTTAGAATTTTTTAATCATGAATTATTTCTCTAATATTGAAATTTATCATACATTTCTAATTTCAATAAATAAATACCTATAATGATGAAAAAAATAAAGCCTTTAAGTCTATATCGTATTCTTAAAGTAATGTTTCCTTTCTGAAACTTTATCTATTTTTGATTTTTCTAGTTGTAATTGCATTAAAATATTTCAATTTGTTTTCTCTCTCTTACTTCCTGAAATCTGAACTCTTCAA
This sequence comes from Paramecium caudatum, assembly GCA_000715435.1. NCBI lineage: Eukaryota > Ciliophora > Oligohymenophorea > Peniculida > Parameciidae > Paramecium > Paramecium caudatum. The sequence goes on from JMSD01000051.1 coordinate 167,774, forward strand.
TTCTTAGTCATAAAAAATTTCAGGCAAACATTCCTCAAATGTTTATTCAACTACTTTTTAGAGGCATTCCTTAGAGAGATGCTAAAGTGATAGCAATTATGCTGCTGTATTAATCCTTTTATCCCCTTTATTCGTAAAATGCTATGAATTTTCTAACCAAAAAATATAATAAGAGTCAAAAGTCAATCCATTACTGAGAATTATTTCTAAAAAATTATTCCCATCCTTTAACAGAAACCTATTAATAATATTTATTATTTTATTTTTGCAATTTTAACAAGTAAATGACATATTACTCGATTATTCCAGAGTAATTAATTGTTAAACTAATTACATTAATATCTATTAGATTGTTAAGGGATCTATAGAATCTAAATTTTTTATAATAACAGTTTCTAAAAGACTTAAGCATTATTCTTTAAGATTCATTTCTTCCTCATTAATCTTAGAGGTTCCATAACTCACACTTTGAGTAACTAATTAACTTAAAAATATATTATTAAAGGGCTTATAATTTAATAAGACAAACTCTTCCGTTAACTTAAGGTATTGAATAGTTATATAGGAGCTTTTCTATTAGAGGAAGTATTATTCGTTTCTGAATATTAGATTTTTTAAAGAAATACCAAACTCATTCAAAGCTTTCCTTTCATCATATTCCATCAACAAAAATAATGATAGATCCAACATTAATAATGGTTATTGTTAAATATTATTTTCTATCGTTTATAAGGCTAATGTTTATAATATAGTTTAATCTGTTCCAAGGGAGAACCGTAGAAGTAAAGCCTTTATTAATTCACAAAAAGCTTCTGTAAGTAGCTATATTTTAGTTTATGTGAGTAAATACAAACCAGTTCCTAAAATAAATTCATTAACATTAGATTAGTTATTAAAACTTATTAGGAGTTAGAAGAGTATTTTTTCAATTAATTGAAATATGGGTTGATAGTTGTCAGCCATTTAAAAAAGTTATGAAATAATTATTTGACAAGCTAAAATTAAATATTCTGAATCAATATTGCTTATTTATAATTCCTTAATATTAAAGAAATATAAGATTGCTTTTTAAGCCTAAATCAAAATTTATTGATTTGTTGGATTGTTTCCATAGACAATTAATTGATTTAAAATTATGCTTTATTCTTCTTTTGTTGAAAAAGGAATATATTTGACACAAATTTAAATAAATCTTTGTTAGCTTTCGATTGTATTCAATGTCAATAAGTAATTCAGAATAGTGCCGATTGGAATCTGTTAATCTTCTATTTTACCCTTTAATTAAATAAATTAATTCATTTAATTTAAAAAACTGTCCAAAATATCAAAATTAATAGAAGAAAAGTCATTTGATATTAGTTGCTTAATATTTACTTGTAAATAGAGTGAGACCTATTCTGGAAATCTTTTCATAATTTCTTGCTAAAATTATTAACAGAGTAATGACAAAGGACTTTAAATAGTGACTCTTTCCTCATTTTGTTTTGAATTATTGTCAAATTCTTGATCTTCAGCTGCTTTAGCATTAGTTTTAATCAATGCCTCCAAAAATATATTTATATTGCTATTAAAGAACTCATAATATTTTTATTATGTTTCTGTTCTTAATTATTAGAACATTTAAGTTTTTGGTTAGGGGATGATACTTTTAAATTACTCATTTGTGCAATAATATGTATATGTTCTCAATATCTATATCAAACCTATCAATCCAATTTTAAGTACTCTTTAATCTTTCCAAGTTGAAAGAATAATATATTTAAGTAAAGATAGGTAATCATAAAATAATTTTCCTATACCTATTGGATATTGTTATTTAAATTTACTAAACAAGAGACAAGAGTTTTTATTTAAGATTATTATTCGTGCTCACATTTTATGAACCAAGCACATTTCTCTAACAAGGCAGTAAAAATCTCAGAGATATATTACCTAAAATATTTTGTTATAGTTACTAATCATCTTCCTAATGAAATGACAGAGATAAATTAGATAATAATCTATCCATTTTTGAACTTAAATTGTTCACAAACTGGTTTGACGATTTCTTGACTAATAGTTCTTATTGAATTGTTGTTAATGATTTCCACAAAGTTACAAAAGATTTTAGTATTTTACAAGTAAATTAATACTACTAAACTTTAAAGGCCACTAATCAAAATATTAAGATACTTAAACGATTTTTTACAACTTCCTTCTAAACTTCATTTAAAGTTATCATAAAATCAAGTAGTTAAGGTTGAAGTTCAAATTACTATGATGATTATTATTCGAGAGTTGAAATAAAATAATTTTCTAATTCAATAAATTTCCCGGGGGAAATCATATTTAGCTATTGCTTATATAATTGAATTTATAGCATCCCTTTCCTTTTAATCTTTGCTAACTAATAGAAAATTAAAGCATTTTGACTTTACAACAGACTTTAGTTCTTCTGTGAGAATATTAACTTTCTTTTTATTTATTATTGTTGCTCTGATCCAATTCCTTACAATGATATTTTTTATCAATATTAGAGATTACCATTTACTAAATTATATCTAAATTTAAATATATTCTTACAGAACTATTTTCAACAATGAAAATCAGAGATAGTAATAAATTTGGTTAATTTTATTCGAGTTACCTTAGATAATCACTGGCTTGTTTTCTTATGGTTTCATCAGTAGTATTTATGATTAAATAAAGTGCTTCTTCTATTTATTATGGTTCTGGACTTCTCTCCATTTAAATAATTATTTTATGGAAAATAAACTAAATTTAGTGAAAACTATTCTGAATTCCATTGTATAAAGATAAAAAGCCTTAGAAAAACTGGATTTGAATGCCAAAGGATCATTTGAATAATTGATAAATATGCAAGATTAATTGAAGTATACTTAAAGAAAAGAAAAGGGCTCTTTAAAATGCAAGCAATTAAGAAAAGGAAAGGATGGCAGAAATTGATGACATAGCAGAATTATAAATGCAAATTGAAAAAGAAAAAATCACTAAGGATTTATAGGAAAATAATGAAGAATATGTAAAGATGTTCGTTACCAATAGTTTGCAACAATATAAAAAATTGAAGAATCATGCATTAATTTAAACAAAATAGTTCTTGATTAGAAACAACCAAGTTCAAAAGCCGGACAATTATGCTTAATTATTGAACGTCTGTAATATTTTCTTTGAATTAAAAGGAAATAATTGATAGAATAATTAAAGAAACAATTAGTGATCCGTTAAGAATAAACCCAAACTGGTAATTTGAGATACAATTTGCTTAATTATTTGTACAGACCTGCAGTAGAAGACTTCAGCCAATTCTTAGAAGAATTAGTTTTATTTTGACTCTATAAAATATATTAGAATATTCAATGAATTTGGGCATCACTTTGGGCAGTTTGCTATAAAATAATATATAGTACAACTTGAATTCAATTAATAAATTTGTTAACTTCGTATTTACAAATGACAAAAATTGGATTCTTTTAATTTCTCATGTTCTTAGCTTCTCAGTTCTTAATTTCAATGTAGTCAGGACCAGATTCAGGTTCAAGATATGACAAGGAGGCCTTTTAAGAGATCAAAAGAAAATAAATCATCAGAGGAAATTATAAGGATGTTGCGTCAGAATAGGCAGGGGCAATTATTTCGAATGGGAGAAGTATTGGATATTATGGTGGTTTAACAAATAGTAGCCCTTTAAGATTGAGTATATATTATGTAGCTTCAAATACTGGATTTTGTTATGTTGCAAAAACAAAATATTTAATTGTTGATTTTTTACAGCCTTATGAAATTAATACAATAAAATTATGGTTATGGGATAGAGATCCTACAATAAGTTTAAGATAATTTGATATTCAAATTTTCATATTAGGTCCAGGAATGAACACAAATAAATTAGTATATGATTCATCAAATACTATTGGCTTGACAACAATTAAATTCTCAGATACTTTTGTATCTTAGGTTTATATTTACAACAGGAATGGAAACCAAATTGATTTATAGTGGCTATTTATTATGAAGATTTAAGCCTTTTATTCCTTTTGAAACAAATCAATTTTATAATATTAAATTTCAATTCATTTTGGACTAAATGGGTTAAAATGAAATATATAATACAATAATGAAATTAGTTTAAGTGATGTCATTTTTGGTTTTGACTTTTGTTTCTTTAGGCTCTTCACTTTCTAACTGCTTGAAAAATAGCAAAGAAAAAAGTTCTTGCTTATGTTAACTCAAAAAGAGGAGTTTAGTGATGGGCAGTTTTCATGACGTCGGTGCTGAAAAAAATGGTGCATTAATATATTAGGCCAGGAAAATCTCATTCGTTGGGGGACTTTACAATAGCAATCCTTTGAGACCTGAAATACATATTTAAGCTACTGATGGTTATAATACAGTATATTTACATGCCAATTTTCAAATTGACTTATTTCAGACCTATTTAATTAATACTGTGCGATTTCAGGTTTATGATCATAACACTTCTATCAGAACTTTTGATTTATAAGTATTTATTGAGGACAATTTACAATACCGATTCCTTGTGTATGATAATAAAACTGCCTCTGGTGTAATTACTGTTAAATTCAATGAAACTTTTGTGAAATCAATAATAATATATAATAGGGGAGGAAATAGTCTTAATACATATCTCCATGTTATCAGATTTTAAGCTTTTTATGCCTTCTGAAATTTAAGATTTTAATTGAAGGCTCAAATATTATAAATTTTGATTTATATCAATATATAACACTCACTAAGTATCTATTTGTTATTTTTTTACATCACTGAATTTAATTCTTCGTTCAAATATTTTTTACTTTTTTTGATGTTTTCCCCTTATTATATTCCATCAGTAAAATAAGAGATTTTGCATTAAAGTCATAACTTTGATGATTCAGGATTTTATTTTTATATTTACCACTATTATATTAGTAAATTCTATTTTTTAATTATAAATTGAGTCTAATATTTTGTTGATTTTAAAGAATAATGTAATTAACAAGCATTTCTTTGATTCTATTTTTGTATTTACCTTTAGCCTACTCTGGTTCTAAATTTTCAAATTGTTTAAAAAATAGCAAATCAAGGGCGTCTTGCTTATGCTTAATTAAATCAAAGGGTTTAGTGAAGGGAAATTATCATGATATTGGTGCTGAAATGAATGGTGCTCTAATCAATAAGGCTAGACAAGTTACATTTACAGGAGGTCAATACAATAGTAATCCCTTAAGACCTGAAATTCATATTTAAGCAACAGATGGATTTACTATGCAAAATTTACATGCATATTTTTAAATTGATTTATTCCAAGCTTATTTAATTAATACTGTTAGACTTTGGATGTATGATCATCATCCTTTTATACGAACTTGGGATATATAAGTATTTATTGAAGATAATTTACAATATCGAATGCTTGTGTACGATAGCACACTAGCCTCTGGATTAATTACTATCAAATTTGATGAAACTATTGTTTAATCAATAATAGTGTACAATAGGGGAGGAAATTCCTTAAATTAATATCTCCATATTATAAGATTTTAAGCTTTTTATGCCTTCTGAAATTGAAGACAGTAAGGCAGAAACTAAAAATAATAAATTTTGATTAATATTAAGATATAACAATCACTCAGCATCCTCTTCATCTTTTTATTCATCATTTTATTCTTAGTTTTTTGGAGAATCCAATAAATTTGGTACTTCATTCTCTGGTTGCTAATTTTTTTCCTCATCATCTAATTTAATTTATTCTGGTTTTTAAGTATTTTTTTTCGAATCATCATCATTGTTATTTTAATTTTCATTTCCATCATTATCTTCATTATTATTTTCTTCATTTTTTTCATTTTAATCATTAATTTCATTTATCTATTATATTGAAATATTTGATGATTAATCTTTTGATGGTTCACTAATATGCGGTCGATCCTTAAATTATGGTTAATCCCCTTCTTCATCACTATTGAAATTTGAAATTTCTTTATTCTATTCCCTTAAATAAATTTATTTAATACTCCTTCTATTTTGGTTGCAAGTATTTTTCAGCAAACTCTTTAGCAGTCATTGTCAAAGCTGACTCCAATTCCTCAAAAGCTGTCTTTTACATTTGTTGTGTATTTTATAATTTTTAGAGAAGATCCATTTCATAAGTTTCAATTTATTCAATCTCTACAAATTATTTAATATTAGAAACCTTTCTGCTTATTTTCTTTCATTTTCTATTCTTAATCTAATTTTTGACCTAACTATTCTCGTATTGCATCTCTTTTTTCTTAGGCTAATCTTTCCTTCACTCTATTTAAATCTCTAGACTCTCTAATTATTTAATTTTTTTGCTTCAAACTTGTAAGTGATTGTTTTTATGAAGTGACTTTCCTTATTTCATTTTTTTTGGTTTATTGTTTAATAATGAATGCTTTTTATGCTTTCTCTTTAATGTGTTTTTCGATTAATAATTTATGCTCCCTCTCCTATTGCAATCTGATTTATTATTATTATTCTTGCTTCTTCTACAATTGTTCTTTCTCTTCTTCTTTCTAAAAAATTGAATTTCAATAATTTACTTTCTTCAGTTTTTCTTCATTCTTTTTTTTCAGATAATAAATTTCTAAGGCTTTTTTCCTTGTTTCTTCAATTTTTTTGAGGGTTCTAATTTCTTCCTACTTCAAGAGGGCCACTCTGTTGTCTAATAATTGTTTATGAGCTTCAATGGTTCTCCTTTCGCGTTTTGCTGTATTATATTGCCTAATTAAATCTTTATCCTCGTCATTTTCATTATCATTAGTGAAGAGATCATCAATATATGCTTACTAATTATGGAATTAATCTTACTTTTTATACACTCTTTCTCTAAGAATGAACATCAGCCATATTGATTATTAATAAAATAATTAATAAGAACCCATATTTCATGAATCAATATTTATAAAATTTGCATTTGCAAACCTTTCCATTGTGTTTATACCCTGAACCATTACATTTTAAGCAAATTCCCATTGCCCATAAGCATTATTTGCATTGCTTTCTCTTGTGTCCTCTCATGTAGTATCCTGTTCCGGCACATCTAAAGTTTAAATATATCATACAAAATACAGGAGGGCCTAATTCTAATTTGTACGTTGCCAGGGAGAACATTTGCTTAAGGTATCACAATAGCAGTTGTTGGATATTATGGAGGATATCTTGTATAGTTAATTGCAATACTGTTATTGAGGGTATTGTTATGGATAGCCAGCAGGGGGATAACCAGGTGTATACCCTGGTGCTGGTGGATATCCAGGATAACCTTAAGCAGGTGGATATCCAGGATATTATCCTTAAGGTGGAGGGTAACCTGCAGGCGGATAGCCTGGAGCTGGTGGATAGCCAGGTGTTGGGGGATAACCTGGAGTTTGAGGAGGATACCCAGCAGGAGGATAACCAGCAGGAGGATATCCAGGTGTAGGAGGGTATGGTTGTTGAGGAGGAGGTGGTGGTGGGTAATTTGGTTAATTATATCCGTACGGAGGCGGAGGTGGTGGTTGCATTTTATATAAATTATTAATAAGTTAGTAATATAAGCTATGAATCAATTATCACACATTCTATATTCAATAATTAATATGTAAAGAATAGCCTTATTACACACTAATTTTTGTGGATATGAAAAAGTTGAAGTAGAAAGACTAGAAGCTGAGCAAATTGGTATCATCTACTTGAACTCTCCGAAAGACCTCAATTCCTTATCTGAGCCAATGAAAAGAGATTTAGCTGCAGCAATTTAAGAATTAGATAATGACACCAATATCAAAGTATATGATAACAATATTTCTAGGTGATAATTCTACTTTCCAAGTTACCCAAAGTGTTTTGTGCAGGGGCAAATATCAAAGAAATATCTAACTTAAGTCTTGAGTCATAATTAAGGGCTGATATTTTTTAGAACATATTTAATGTTCTTGATTAAGTCAAAAAACCCCTTATAGTGGGTGTTCATGGGGTAGCTTTTGGTGGGGGTTTAGAAATTGCATTAAATGCTGATATTTTGGTAGCTGCTAATGATGCTACCCTTGGATTACCAGAACTCAAGTTAGGTTTGATTCCTGGATTAGGGGGAACTTAAAGATTAACATAAATTGTTGGAAAAACAGCTGCTATGAAATATATTTTAACTTCAGATGGTATTCCAGCACAAGAAGCCTTCTAAAAAGGTCTTGTGAATTTGGTTGTGGCCAAAGAACAACTTAGAGAAGAATGCATCAATATTGGCAAAAGAATTAGTGAAAAATCACTCTACACTTTAATCACTGCGAAAGCTGCAATTAAAAATGCCGAAGAAATGCCTATTTCACAAGCTAATAAAGTGGAAAGACAACTATTCAATAGTCTCTTAAACACTTAAGCAGCTAAAGAAGGTGTCTAGGCATTTGTTGAAAAAAGAAAGCCCAATTTTAGAAACATTTGATAATTTCATAAATAAAATTAATTTTGCATATTTTTTTTTTAAGAGCAAAAGACTTTAATTAAAATGTGAATCAAATTTGACAACTTTGTTCCACATGTGTTTTCGATTCTGATTCTGAAACAGCATGTTTTATTTTTATATGGAGATTAAGTGAAGCCTCTGATCCGTATGATTTCTCACATTGGTTGCACTTATATATTTTTGAAATCTCATTCGCCTTCCTTCTTTATTTCTTAGATGGTTAAGCTAATTTTCTCTCAATTTATTTGATTTCGTCCTTACGTTCTTAAATCTATTATTCCAGCACTAAATTAAAAAGATGTAATTTGCGGGACTCAAGTAAATAGTTCATTCCCTATTCATATGGAGGACATTCTAATTTAGGTAAAAAAAATACTTGTTATGCTGTTTATGGGACATAGGTTTTCATATTCTTTTTAATTCATAATATTTAAAATTTAATTTATTTATTGTGAAAGAAGAGGAAGAAGTTTGCTGAATTAAAAATTAAAAAATATTAACAATAAAAGAGCCAAATTTTAAAATGAATTCAAAATATATTGTCATTTCAGACAGGGAGAGATCCAGGTCACTTGAGAAACACACTAACCCGAAGATCTATATCAATGTCGAAAAGTCGTGTTACTCATATGAAAAAGGCGACATAATAGGAGGAGTTTACAAATTCATAGAAAAAATTAAAGATGGAACATTTGGCCGCGTTATTTTAGTTAGAGATATAAATAAAGGAAATTTCTATGCATTGAAGGTACTTATGTGTTTAAGTAGAAAGATTATAAAAGACTCAAAATATGATTGTAAAATTGAATTTGATGCTGCTAAATCACTTTTTTATTCATCATGTATAAATCATCCAGGTAGAATGCATATTGGAAGATCACATACTTACTTTTAACATAACGATACACAGTTCATTCTAATGGATCGTTATGGGCTCAATTTATATGAATTTATACAAAAGAAATCTTTCACAAATACTTAAGTTATAGAGATCATACGATAAATGTTACTTGCATTAGACTTCATTCATTAGTAGTAATATTATCATACAGATATCAAACTTGAAAATATTGTATTTAGAACATAAGAACATGAAGATTTATTTATAAAATTAATTGATTTTGGAAGTGTTGTTAATGGAAAATTATATTACAAAGGAATAGTAAATACAAGAACATATAGAGCACCAGAAGTAATACTCTAATTACGATGGAATGAAAAATAAGATATATGGTGTTTAGGTGGAGTTATGTATGAATTATTGTTTAGAGAGCCTTTATTTGAAGTTTAGAATATAACAGATTGTGACCATTTAGCTTAAATTGAATTATTTTGTGGTTTATTCCCAAAATGGATGCAATTAAATCTAGAATAAAATCCTTTTAATAATGGTAGAGTAAAAAATTAAAGAAATTATTTATAAAAATAAAATCATGTTTTATACAATATTAATTCACTGAGCAGAAATACTAAAAATATATTAATTAAAATGTTAACCATTGATCCTAGATCAAGACCTTCAGCAAAAGAGTTATTAAAAGATATTGTTTTTTGTGAAAAATATTAAAATATAATAACAATTTGAATAATTTTCATTTAATCTCAATAGGAGATGGCCAAAATTTAGATTTATATGATTCACTATTTTTGATACTTTCATTTGAAATTTCAGACCAATATGTTCTTAATTCGATTGGTTTATCTCCTTGATGTCCATCTAATTAAAAAACTAACCAAGTAATATCAATTTTTTCTCTCATTTTAGTTGGCACTATATTTAAATTATAAATACTTGATGGTAATCTGTATTATACAAGTGGATATTTTAATTCATTTACGTATAATGTAACTGTTGGAGCAGCTTCTATCCAATCTTATGGATTAGCTGTGTTATCGATAGCTTATGTTCTTTCCATAAATCTTTTAACAAAAATTAAATAAGTATAAGGTTGAATTTAATCAACTGTTAATATTTCTACATGTTGATCCTTATTACTTTTATTTTATATATGCATTCCACCACAAGATTTTGATAATGCACCAGTAATACAAGGAACACCATCAACAGAGTATTAACCATATAAATCCAAATTAGTATTTTATGATGTCCATTCTAAAATGACTTTCATAGAATGTACACTCACATCTTTAACCATTCTAATATAAATTTTAGTTTTTGGTTTTAATTCTGTTAAATCTACTAAAGCACATGCGTGTTTATATCCTGACTTTTTAACAAGAATAGTATAAACCTATTTAGATGCTACATTATGATACAACAATTCTCCATTTGAATCAGATATCGCATTCAAAAAAGGAGATTAAAATTCATCCATTACTTAACATGAAGCATATACAAATTTTCCAGGATAAATAGTTCCTGATGCTCCTTCTATAGGAGTAAAATCTTCACTATTTTGCACATCTGCAATGATTGTTAGATATGCAATAAATTTATTCACTTGTGCTTACATACCTGGATCTAAAGCTAATAATCTTGAATTTGTTGGCTCCAAATCAATGAACTCCTAAACTACATCGAAATCAGCTGATTCTGGTTCATCTGAACAAAAATATAAACAAGATCCTAACAAATGTCCAATAGAAGCCACAGATCCTTAAACTATAATACTATCATGACCAGGTTTATTTGCTTTTGGAAATATTTATTTAACTAAATCATCTGTATTAAGAAATTTTATATCTTCTAAATTGAGATTATTAGTAATTGTAAATTATCCACCACTTCCTGAAATTGCTAATAATATTCTAAAATTAAAGAATAAATTACCCTGGATCATTTAAATTAGAAGGTGGTTTCAAATTGATTTTAGTCAGTATTAGATTTTCAGCAATTTCACATGTTTACATATTAGATAAGACAGCTAATCTTTATTAAGGTTTAAAACCAGAATAATCAGGGGTTGGTAATACCTATAATTGATTTAAAATCTATGATGATCTAAATAAATTTAATTCTTACTGCACTAATTGATCCTGCAATTGCAAATCTTAAGTCGGAACTGCATTGTATATTGCTATTAATGCTGCTGTAACGACAGCAAATGAAAAAATCATTATTAAATCATTTACAATATTTTAAACTCTATTACCTGTTATAAATGTTGATAACATTGCAGTATTGAAAGCCTAAATAATACCCACTGCAATTAATATATTAATCCATATAGTTAAACGGTAAATTGGTTATATTAAAAATCCTTGTAATGAATCACAACATTCAGGATTTATACATCCTAATTAATTTATGTTTGATTCCCAAAGATAAGTTTGGTTTTCTTAAGAACAACTTAGATAAGGTGATTCTTTTTAATTTATATATTTAGTTGAACAACTAAACAATTCCTGAACTGTATGTTTTCCAATACTTTACAATGCATTTCTACAACCTTATTTTGTGGATAATTCAGTAGTTAAGTAATTATATTATCTAATAATAATACCATTAGCTGTTGCAGCAATAATAACAGCCATAATTATTAGAAAAGCAATTATTAAAAAGTAATTCTAAACTCTAAAAAATATTATTATTGTCAATAATACTGTTGCTCCTAATAAAACTATAAGTGCATATTACATAAATAGGAGTGCAGAGTTATTATTGTCTAATTAAAATACTTAATTATTAATTAAATAGACTATCTAATATATATATGAATATTTACAAATTTAAAATTGGTAGCTGCTAAAATAAGAAAAATTGAATTTAAAATGATTGAACCAATTAATATAAATCTATGTATTCCATTTTAATTTTTATTTAGTTGTTTACAAAAGTTAATGATAAGCATATTTATTCCCATTTTAATTATTTGTAACAGAGTAAATCCTTAATGCTGTTTATGAGTGTTATATTAGATCATTGTAATTATCAACCCTAGAGTAATTGCTGAACAACATTATAACCCTAATTATACAATATATGAATAATCGCTAGCTTCAAATGAAGCATTCTCATAATTAACATCTAATGTAAATATCCAACATATAATCAAAATTAATGTAAATGCAATAATAATCTATTTTTTAATAGATAAATTTCATACATCATCTATTCCTAATAGAAGAAATTCAAAATTTTATTTCTATTAAGAATACAAAATAAATGCGAAAATAATGGAAATAATTGATAATACAAGTGCAATAGGTGTCAAACATTTAAGGGATGAGATTGTTTTAGTTAAGGATGGTTGTCTTGTGATTTGATTCTCCTACATATAAAAATTATTAAATTTCTAACAATAAACTTAATTGGAATTATCAATTAATAAATGAAAAACAAATATAAATATTAATAACATGTTTATATTATATTTTCTGGTGGGATTTGCCTCAGGATAATATGAAATGTAAACTATATATATTGAAATCAAGCAAATAAATTGATATAGGATGCATTAAAAAGGAGTCGAGTACTGGCGAATGCACAGATTTATGTCTTTTAGGAGTAGAAGATTGCGATGTTAAATTAGTTCAGCCTAAGTGCGAATATGGATTTTTTCTATTTACTTTGGGATCATCAAAAGAAAAACCAGCATAATGTGTTCAGTGGTTATTATTTGCCTTTAATATAGTCCATATTAACTCTCATTTGAAGACTTGACAAAATATTGTATTGATTGTGTGGATGATCCATATGGATGGGAATTCAATAGAAAATGCTCTTATGATTATGTGGTTGGAAATGGAATTTTTGGACAAGGATCATATTAAAAATCAGTTAGAAAATATCCAGAATTATTTTTTGTTGGAGCATAAATATTAGCATCTGCCTGGTATACTAAGCCAGATAGATCAACAGAGTTAAAATATTCTGTATATCTATGTACAGGATGTGCTGAATTTTGTAGTGATATAACAACTGATACTAGTTGTCATGCAATTAATAGCGATTTTAAAACTATTGATACAGATAAAATTGGTATAGTATGTGTAGATGGATATTTCTTCTTAAATAACCTTTGTTAAAGTTGTTCTGTCAGATTTTGTATAAGCTGTAATGATCAAACTAGTTGCACTGCTTGTGAAAGTGGTTATAGATTAAGTTCTAATGGTAAAAGTTGTATAAAATGTCTTGGTAATTGTGCTACTTGTATTACAAGTGATGATGGTACAAAATAAATTTGTGATTCATGTGATTCTGGATATATTCCTAGTTTAGATTTAACAACATGTGAATCATGTGCTGATAGTTGTATAAGATGTGAATATGTCTCATTTTCTACTATAACTAATGTATAATATCCTACAAGATCATTTTCACCAATTGATACAGATTTATAATCTCATTACATAAAAATTTGTCGATAATGTGAATAGGCATAGGATTCAATTCATTTTGATGGAGAAAATTGTTCTACTTGTATTATTGATAATTGTAAACTATGCTATTATAAAATCTAAAATAGTAGTGGAGTATGGAGAAATACTATGGATTTAGAATTTATACCATGGAATTCAAATGATTTTGATCCAATTTAATTATGTTTTGTTTGTAATGAAGGTTATGTATTGTAAGATGATAAGAAAATATGTGTTTTAAATGATAATACAAAGATAATATAATATTGTTAATAACATAATCTTCTTGGAGATGGTAAATATCAATGTGTACTTTGTTAAAAAGGATATATTTTGGATTCTACTAATGGAAATTGTTATGGTATATGTAGTGATATTATTGAAAATTGTCTATATTGTATGTCTTATAGAAGTGCTGATATACCAACTTATTATGATATTATGGGTGATGAATAAAAATTAAAAAGTCAATAATTATATACTTGTTTAAAATGTGAAAATGGATTTTATCCTGATTTTTTTACTGGTGCATGTTTATAATGTTTATCTAATTGTGATACTTGTTCATAATATAATAAAAATTATAATTTTACAGATTATTTATAATAACATAAAATAGAAAGTGAATTTACAAAATCAAAATATTTAACTACTGAATTAGAAGAACCTTATTGTTCATAATGTTAAGATGGTTATATTAAATATGGTAATACATGTTAAGGATGTACTGATAATTGTGTTTCCGATAATCCATCAACAATTATTGATCCTCCTCCATAATAAATTAAATAATGCACTTATACTTCTAATGGTGCATTTTGTGGTCAATGTTATAATAGTTACATAGATAGATCATTAAATGAAGATAAATCGGAATGTCATTAGTGTCCATTATAATGTTTAGCTTGTAGAGATAGAACTATTGCTGAAATTCAAAGAGTTAATTACTATTTTAATCCATCAAATTCTTTACTTTAAAAATATTCAAGGATTTGTTATATATATAATTCTCATGTAAAATCTGGTAAATCAGTTACTTATGATACATATTTAAATATGCCAGTCGTATGTTCAAATTCTGGATAAAGTGGAAAGTGTAATAAAATATCTTTAATTAATGTTAATTTATATTGTGATTAAAATGAATATACAACGGCAAAATCTGCTGCAACTACAACTGATGAATAAAGAAAATATATGTTTGATTTGTCCTACTTTTATTCCATTAGTTTGACATCAACAACTAATGTTACATTCTCTACTTTGGAAACACTAGAATTTTATTAAACATTAAATGAAAATAGTATAACTACTGCTACTTTAAAAATTAATTTGATTAAAAATGCTGTCGATGGGGTTAAGACATGTAAATTCACTTCAAATACAAATATTATTGTTGAAATTCAAAGAAATGTATTCTCAATTAGAGATATGAATGTTGAAATCATTGGAGAATCAAATCCTACTTTACCTCCATTAATAATCTAAATAGATGGTGTTTTGAGAGTACCTTGGACAGACAATCTTTTGTTGAAAGGTATAGAATTATAACAAGCAATAAAACCAGTTTATTAGTAATTTGGTATATAAATTATTAATAATACTCTCTCAAAAATAGAATTAAACAATTTTAAAATAGGAAGGAGTAAGAAAATAATAAATGAATCAATTCCAATACTCTTTCATTTTGATAATGTTTACTCATTAATATGGAACAAAGTCTACATTTACAATCTATTTGAAACTGATGATTTTTAAATCACCTACAGCTAAAATTATATCAGATCAATCGAATATTCATTTGATGATGTAACTTTTTACCAAAACGATTTTATAAATAAAATTTTATTTAATCCTATCCAAAGTGAAAGGGTTAAATCTATTTCAATCAGCACTGGAAATGTGGGAATAACATTTGAAAAATGCTCTTTGATTATGTCTAAAATCTTTGGAGAGGGTGCTTCAAACACTCATAGTAGTGGAAAATCTGAATTTAAGAAAGTTGTAATTAAATTTACAACTTTCAATAGCAGCAGTTTTTTTTATATGAACTCTTAAAACGAAACCATATTTAATAATATCGATGTAATTCGATCTAATTTTACTGAATCATCTATCTTCATTGTTTCTAATAACTTTAGAGTTCAAAATTTTTATGCAAATAAAAATATCATATATGAAGGAGGCCGATTCTTTTAAAATAGTTATAAAGTGATAGATGATTTATGGGCAAGCGAAGCAAGTAGATTCTTTGAATTCAATAACATGAACATTAAAAATACAATATGTTATTCTATTGTTTGTTTAATTAAATTATCAACACCATTAAATAATTATGGATATTAAACAAATATAACAATGGTAGATATCTTAATTGATTCATCAGATAGCTTCAATATTGATGATAAAGAAACAAACTCAATATTATCTGCATTAATATTAATTTAAACTGTCCAAAAGATTTAAATAAGGAATTTTTAATCACTTAATAATTTTGGTATAACATCATTAGCAGCACTTGATATATAATCATTTGCACTTGATCAGGGAGTTTATGATTGGACATAGGATTAATATGATAGATCAAATAACACAATTTAATTAGCTCCATGCAATAACAAAATCCCAACAAGTTCAGAATGTGCCATTCGAAAAACAAATTACAAAAGTTTTAATTAAGATTATATTTACATAGCTAATTTCGATATTGGTGTAAGTATTTAAAATGTTGCACTTAGAAGATTATTGTCAATCGACACAAATTTTATTATAATTAAATCTTGGGATGTTGATTAATTTAATTCTACAAGAGATTAAGCTGTTTATGAAGAAGTTGCCTTTTATCATGAAACAAAAATCGAAATTATCGTTTTAAAAAATATTTAAGCAATTAGAAACTCATTAGTGATTACAGAATCTAGAACTTAGTTAGCATCAATCTTTATAAATTCAGATTAAGAATAAAATATTCTTATTGATGGATGCTAATTTTCTGAAAATCACTTACATTCCTTGGTTAGTGATCAATTATCTCCATCATCTCCTATTTTTTTAATTTAATCACCACTCTCCATTTTACATATAAATAATAGCATTTTTGATAACAACAGAGCAACTAGAGTTCATAATAGTATAATTTATATTATTTCATATAATTTAACTATGACAGGTTGTTAATTCAGTAATACTAATATCAGAAAAAAAGAATGGGTTTATAGATTAGAAGAACAATAAATGGTTAATTAAACTTCAAACACAGAAAATACTTCTTAAATTATTAAATAATTAGAATTGTTTTTCCCAATTATTAGTTTAGGAGGTAATTTTTATGCAAAAGTTGCAATTATAAGTATAAAAAATACTATATTTAATTAATCTTATGCCATTGGAGGAGCAGGAGCATATATTTAAACTATAGATGATGGAATTGTTTCAATTGAAGATACATTATTTTAAGATTAATATAATACATTATTAAATGAATATAGTTCTAAAGGAGGATGTTTATATATTGATTCCTCAAATTCTCGAATTGAATTAAATATTAATGGAGTAGAAATGTAAAATTGTGTGACAAGATAATCTGGTGGTTGCATTTATTTATCATCATCAACTCAATTAACATCTATTAATATTCAGGATTCCTAATTCACATAATGTCAAGCAATATAAGAATCTGGTATTTCTTTTTCATTTTCAACATCATCACCTATATTACCGGAAGTATCAATTAAAAATTCTGTATTTTAAGAAAATAATATTGCCAATTTTTTAAGAAATATTCCTGATATTACTCTTGTAGATGCAGCGTAATTATATTCTGTATCAACATTTTATTATCAACAATATGGAAGATTATCTTTGGATTAAGTTGTTTTTAGAAAGTTCAGTTTAATATCAATTATATAACTTGAATATCTAGCTGAATTAACTATTAATAATGTTTAAGTCGTTAATAATACTCTATTTATAAATGATTTATTTAAAATTAGCCTTTCCTCAACATCAGGAAAGATCACTATCACAGCTTCAAAATTTGAATCCAATATTTAATTTACCGAATTAAAAGTTGTTCCAAATAATTGTACCAATTATTTTCTTACTTATGACAGTTCAATAACAATAGATGATTAAACTTGTCCTTTTATTGAGGCATTAGATGATTTCTATAGAACTGATGTTTTGCCATTAAAATACATTACTAGTAGAACAGAAACCTATCCACTTTATAATTTAGAAACAGATTAAGCATATTAAATTTTAACAACATAATAAAAATATGTATTGTCAACTCCTGATTTCGATTAAATAATATAAGATGACCTTACCAAATAAATTACTCTTAATCTTGGATTTATTCTTTTTAAATCATTTTTAGATACTGAAAATGTTTCATTTATTTAATGTTTCTATACAATATTAATGAGCCAATATACTTCCATTACCTCTACTTTTTAAACAACTCTTGTAAAAATAACATCAATCACAGAGAAATAATCATTGGCCATAGAATCTGTGACTCTTTAAAATAATAATTGTTTAAGATGTGTCTATGGATTATTTTAAGTTTATAAAGTTCATTAATCAATAACATCTACAATAAACATAACTGATTTCAATTGTTATTCTAATATTGTAGGTTATTATGGTTGCTTAACTTTAACTTACAATTAAGAATTGGTTGAAATTGAATAATCATTACCATTGACAGATTATACATTATCTGATAGATTATTAAATGTTGTTGATGATTTACTGACATAAACTTATGTAGTTGTTTTGTAAGGTTGTAAATTTGTAAAAAATAAAGCTAAAGTTGGAGCAGGATTAACAATGTTTGGTTTACAAGCATTAATAATTTTATCTGAATTTAGTGATAATTATTCAAGTTTAATGGGAGGAGCAGTTTATTATGAAAGTGTACCTTACAATGGCAGTGCCTCATCATTGCGATTGGCGTCTAATACTGTTGAAGGCAACAGTGCATAGTTGGCTGGTGGCTTATTCATTTCAGGAGGAGTGATAGGAGATGTAACCTCAATATAAATGTTCTTTTAAAATAATGAGGGTTCCATAAGAGGAGATAATTTAGAAGAGTATCCATCATCTTTGACATTATTAATGAAGGAAGGATAATTGATGAATGTAGAAACATATTAATCATATGATGGAGATTTAAATCAAGATGGATTTATTGATAGTACAACAACTGAAATAATTGACATTATTAAATTAGATACTTACTCATTATTTAATTATGAGAATGAAACTGATTACTTGATACTCCCATCAGGTTAAGCAATAAATTCATATAATTATTATTTTTCTGAAACAAATGAATAAATACCTTATGAGTGGAAATTTAGATTAATAAATTTAGATAGATTTTCATAACCAATGTCTAATATTAATAGCTCAGAATCATGTAAAGTGACTGGAAGAATAATGGATACTAACAATTATAATGAATCAAAGGAATTTCTATCAAATTTCACAGCTATTTAAAATTATGCATATGAAGCAATTAATGGTGTATTTAATTTAGACACTCTTGTTCTTACTTTCGATCCATATTCAGAATCCAATTTATTTTTGCAATTAAAATGTAAATATTTAATTTAGTATTTAAGTTGTTTGTTCTTCAATAAAAATACCAGTTTATAATACAGTATCTCCATATGAATTAATAGGTTACAATACTAATTACGCTTTATATGCAAATGTGAGAACTTTCCCATGTTAATTGGGAGAGGGGTATACCCAAGGAAAATGCAAAGCTTGTACCAAAGCTGATAAAACTTATTCAGTTAGTATATATGATACTCAATGTTATGTTATGGACAGTGCAACAATGGATGATGTAAATCCAACAAATATAAAATTAAAAGCTGGGTTTTGGAGGCATGAATTTAATAGTTCTGTTATTGCAGAATGTATTAATCTACCAGCAGATTGTAATGGAGGATGGACACCTGGAAATCCATCCTGCTATTCTGGTCATATGGGTGCATTATGTGAATCTTGTGATATTTATGGTACTAGAGATGAACCATATGCCACATCTGCTAAATATAAATGTGGATAATGTGCTGACACAACTGCACTAAATGCCATTGTTATTACTGCATTATCTATTGTAGCACTTGTTTCAATGATGTTATCTGTAAAAGGTAATTATCAAATGCTTGAAGATTTTGTAAAAACATAAAATAAAATGTCTATGGGAATATTAGTTTCACCATAAGAAAGTAATTTAGCTATTTTAATCAAACTTTTTACAACTTATTTCTAAATATTATCCGCTATTTCAACATTTTAAATTAATTTAAGCTCAGGTATTACAAATGCAAGTTAAATTCTTGGTAACCCTACATAATCAATGGCTTATTCATTAGACTGTTTTTTAGTTTCAATAACATCAGTAGAAATTTTGTATTTCAGACTAATATGGTCATTAGTCATGCCATTGTTATATTTAACAACATTTTTATTTGGATATATTTTGGCGATTGCCTCCAAAAAAATTGAATTTAAAGAAGGAATCATCTATACTGCATTTATTTATATGTTTTTATATTTACAACCAACTATTGTTGGAGGATTCATAGGTTTGGCTTCCTAAAGGGAGATTGGTGGATTGAATTGGGTCTAGGCTGATGTTATGTACTAATATGATACAACTTCACACTATCTTTGGGTGGCTGCATTTGTAGCACCAATGCTTCTATCTTGGGCCTTTCTGTTTCCTTGCATATTCATGTTTTTAGTTTATAAAATGAGACATAAACTTCATGATTTTAATAATAGGAAAAAACTTGGATATTTTTATAATGAATATACAAAATAAGGATATTTATGGGAATTTGTGAAGATATTTGAGAAAGAATTAGTTATAATTTTCTTAACCTTTTATGAGGACAGAGTCGTTGTAAAAGGATTAGTTATCTTTGTTATTGTTTTCATTTATGGTGCATTTACAATGAAGTTTCACCCCTATTAAAGCAAAAGATTGAATTTTATTGATAGATTATCAACTGCCATATGTGGTGCCTCACTTTGTTTAGGTGTTTTGATTTATGCTGCTATTTTATAAGATTTGGTGTATCTAGAAGTAATTATGATAATTATAGTGGCAATTATTAACTTTTTTTTCATCTTCTTAATGGTTTATTATTTATTTGAAGGATATTTAATTAAATTTTAACCTTAATTAGATTAAATTAGGGATTAATTAAGAATGAATTATCCAGATTTATAATACAAATATCCTTGGTCAAGAAAGCTGCTTTACAATTAGAAGAAAATGTAATAAAGAGTTAAGAGATTATGGGCTACTTTGAGATACGAAACAAGAAAAGGAATAGAAAGGAAAAGAAAAGATCCCACTGTGCCATTATTTTAGGTGGACACTTCAGAAAAACCAGTGTTGACCCCATTTTATATTCCAGAATCCAAATTGGATAAAAAATAATGTAACATTATATCTAATAATAGAACCATCTATAAGGGATGATTCTCCTGGCATTTAAAAGGTATATCCAGAATAAATACATTAGGCTTCAAATGAAGAAACTTTCCCATTATAAGATAAAATCAAGGAGTGATGTGAATAAAACTTAATCCAAATTCTTATAATATTATATAACCCAATTTTGGTTTTAAATTTTAACTTCTTCAATTTTTCAATCAATTTATTTTCTACATTTTTATTCCACTAATTTACATTATGGAAAGGTATCTCCTAGCTAATTACATTTTTATAATAAGATTTGAATTTATCATCACAATGATAAAAATAGAGTTAACTTAAAGAACAATTGAATAGCATACTTAAATAAGTCTAAAAGGTTCGAAAAGAAAATTAACTATTTTAGAAGACTTCATTTCAGTTTTCCTTAGTTGTGAATTTCATAACATGTAAATATAACCAAATCACAAATAGTAGCAGATGTAGGTTAGAGGCGTAATTTTTAGGAAAAATTGTAAAATCTATGAATTGTACGCTGCATAACATCCCAAGTTATTTTAGTTATTTGTCTCTCAAGTTATTAGTGTTATAAAGGCTTGCTAAACAATAATTTACATTACATAATAACCTATAATTTAAAAGGTGTTACATTTTAATAAAAATCAAGGATTTAAGTTTGAAGAAACTAACAATCACACAAATTTAGAGGACTGCTATCAAGATTTTGGTCAAATAAAAGTTCAATACTGAAATGAGATACTGATACAGGATAGTGTTTTTTAATTGAATCTGGATAAAGCAAACCTAAACACATTTAAACGAATGAATGTTTATGATAAATAATATATTTAGCTACAAGTGCGATAGGTGTCAAGCTTTAAAGCAATAAACATAATGACGGCTTTGTTTTTGATTATCCTACATATAAAAATTATCAAATTTCCAACAATAAACTTAATTGGAAGGATCCATTAATAAATGAAAAACAGTTGCAGAATCAAACAATAATATATATAATAATAATGATAATCTTCTCATTTTATATGTTGATAAGCTTAACCTTAGGCTAATATTCAATGTAAGCTATTCATTCAATTTAAGAAACCAAGTTGATGTAGGATGTATAAAAACAGATTCGAGTAATGGAAAATGCACAGAAATATGTATTTTAGGAGTAGAGGATTGTGACGATAAATTAACTCAACCTAAGTGCGAATATGGATATTTTCTATTTACTTTGGGATCATCAAAAGAAAAACCAGCATAATGTGTTCAATGGTATTTAATTGAAATTAGAATAGTCCGTATTAAACTGTAAATGAAGACTTGACAAAATATTGTATGGATTGTGTTGAGGATCCATATGGATGGGAATTCAATAGAAAATGTTCATATGATTATGTAGTTGGAAATGGAATAATTGGATCGGGATCATATTAAAAGTCAACTCGAAAATATCCAGAATTATTTTTTGTTGGAGCTTAAATATTATAAGTTAGTTGGACAGGTTCACCAACTAGGTCAACACAATTAAAATATTCTGTATATATATGTACAGGATGTGCTGAATTTTGTAGTGATATAACTACTGATAGTGGTTGTCATGAAATTAGTAGCGATTATAAAACTATTGATAAAGATAAAATTGGTGTAGTATGTGTAGATGGATATTTCTTCTTAAATAACCTTTGTTAAAGTTGTTCTGTTAGATTTTGTTTAAGTTGCAATGATCAAACAAGTTGTACTGCTTGTGAAAGTGGTTATAGATTAAGTTCTGATGGTAAAAGTTGTATAAAATGTCTTGGTAATTGTGCTACTTGTCTTACAAGTGATGATGGTACAAAATAAATTTGTGATTCATGTGATTCTGGATATATTCCTAGTTTAGATTTAACAACATGTGAATCATGTGCTGATAGTTGTATAAGATGTGAATATGTCTCATTTTCTACTACAACTAATGTATAATATCCTACAAGATCATTTTCACGAATAGATGCAGATTTATAATCTCATTACATAAAAATTTGTCGATAATGTGAATAAGCATATGATTCAATTGATATTTATGGAGAAACATGTTATCCTTGTTTTATTGATAATTGTAAACTATGCTATTATAAAATCTAAAATACTAGTGGAGTATGGAGAACTACTATGGATTTAGAATTTATACCATTGAATTCAAATGATTAGGATTTGTCATATTTATGTTTTGTTTGTGATGAAGGTTATGGATTATCATCTACAAAAAGTTCCTGTATAGCAAATGATAATACAAAAATTAAATAACATTGTGAATTACATGTTTTAGATGCATCTAATAATTATCAATGTGTTTATTGTTCAAGTGGATATATTTTAGATCATAATAATGGAAATTGTTATGGTACATGTAGTGATTATATTGCAAATTGTCTTTATTGTATGTCTTATAGTAGTGCTGATACACCAACTTATTATGATGCATCTGGTACATAACATACAATGACATCATAATAATTATATACTTGTTTAAAATGTGAAAATGGATTTTATCCTGATTTTTTTACTGGTGCATGTTTATAATGTTAATCAAATTGTAATACTTGTTCATAATATAATTAAAATTATAATTTTACAGATTATATTTAATAACATGTAATAGAAAGTGAATTTTAAAAATCAAATTATTTAACTACAGAATTAGAAGATACTTATTGTTCATAATGTTAAGATGGTTATATTAAATATGGTAATATATGTTAAGGATGTACTAATGATTGTGTATCAGATAATCCATCAAAAACAGCAAGCGATCCATCTACATTTTTAACTAAATAATGCACTTATACTTCTAATGGTGCATTTTGTGGTCAATGTTATAATCCTAATTAAGATAGGTCTTTAACTGATGATGAATCAGAATGTCATTCATGTCCAGAATAATGTTTTGCTTGTAGAGATAGAACAACTGCTGAAATTTAAAGAGTTAATTATAATTTTAATCCATCAAATACTTTACTTAAAAAATATTCAAGAATTTGTTATTTATACAATTCACTTGCATCAGCAGGTAAATAAGTTACTTATGATTCTTATCTCAATATGCCAGTATAATGTACATATTCTGATGGAAAAACTAAAAAATGTGTTAAAACAGCTTTAATTAATGTTAATTTATATTGTGATGAAAGTGAATATTCAACGGCAAAATCTGCTGCAACTACAACAGATGAATAAAGAAAATATATGTTTGATTTGTCCTATTTTTATTCAATTAGTTTGACTTCAACAACTAATGTTACATTTTCATCTGTTGAAACACTAACATTTTATTAAACATTAAATTAAAATAGTATAACTAGTGCTACTTTAAAAATTAATTTGATAAAGAATGCTGTCGATGGGGTTAAGACATGTAAATTCACTTCAAATACAAATATTATTGTGGAAATTTAAAGAAATGTATTCTCAATTAGAGATATGAATGTTGAAATCATTGGAGAATCAGATCCTACTTTACCTCCATTAATAATCTAAATAGATGGTGTTTTGAGAGTACCTTGGGCTGATAATCTTTTATTAAAAGGGATAGAAATATAACAAGCAATAAAATCAACTTAGTCATAATTTGGTATATAAATTATTAATAATACACTCTCAAAAATAGAATTAAACAATTTCAAAATAGGAAGGAGTAAAAAATTGTTAAATGAATCAATTCCAATACTCTTTCATTTTGATAATGTTTACTCATTAATATGGAACAAAGTCTACATTTACAATCTTTTTGATTCTGATGATTTTTAAATCACTTACACTGAAAATTATATCACCTCAATTTAATATACATTTGATGATGTCACTTTTTATTAGAGTGACTTTACTAATAAAATTTTATTTAATCCTATTCAGAATGAAAAAGCAAAATCTATCTCAATCAGTACTGGAGATATTGGAATAATATTCGATAAATGTTCTTTAATTACTACTAAAGTATTTGGAGAGGATGCTTCAAACACTTATAGCAGTGGAGAATCAAAATTTAATAAAGTTACCATAAAATTTACAACATTTAATAGTAGCAGCTTTTTTAACATGAACTCTTAAAACACCACAATGTTTTATAATGTCGATGTGATTCGATCCAATTTTACTGAATCGTCTATCTTTATAGTTTCCAATACCTTTAATATAAAGAATTTCTATGCAAACAAAAATATTATTTACTCAGGATGCAGACTCTTTTAAAATAGTTATAAAGTTATAGATGATAAATGGGCAACTGAAGCAAGTAGACTCTTTAAATTCAATAGCATGAACATTGAAAATACAATTTGTTATTCTATTGTTTGTTTAATGAAAATATCAACACCATTAAATAATTATGGATATTAAACAAATATAACTATGGTAGATATTTTAATTGATTCATCAGATAGTTTCAATATTGATGATAAGGAAACAAACTCAATATTATCTGCATTAATATTAATTTAAACTGTCCAAAAGGTTTCCATTGAAAATTTTTAATCCCTTAATAACTTTGGCATAACATCATTAGCAGCACTTGATCTAGAATCGTTTGCACTAAATTCTGGAGTTTATGATTGGACATAAGATCAATATGATGATTCATAATAATTACTCCCTTGCAATAATAAAATTCCAACAAGTTTAGAATGTGCAAGTAGAAAGACAAGCTATAAAAGTTTCAATTAAGATTATATTTACATAGCTAACTTCGATATTGGTGTAAGTATTGAAAATGTTGCATTAAGGAGATTGTTATCAATCGATACAAATTTTATTATAATTAAATCTTGGGATGTTGATTAATTTAATTCTACAAGAGATTAAGCTGTTAATGAATAAGATGCCTTTTATCACGAAACAAAAGTTGAAATGATCATTTTAAACAATATTCAATTTATTAGAAACTCATTAGTGATTACAGAATCTAGAACTTAAATAGGATCAATATTCATAGATTCTGATTAAGAACAAAAGATTATCATTCAAGAATGTGAATTTTCTGAAAATCACCTGCATTCCTTAGTTAGTGATCAATTATCCCCATCATCTCCTATTTTTGTAATTTAATCCCCACTTTCTAATTTGTAGATAATTAATAGTATTTTTGATAATAACAGAGCTACTAGAGTTCATAATAGTATAATTTATATTGTTTCATATAATTTAACTATGACAGGTTGTTAATTCAGTAATACTAATATCAGAAAAAAGGATTGGATTTATAGATTAGAAGAATAATAAATTGTAAATTCAACCTCAAATGAATAAAATACACCTGATGTTATTAAATAATTAGAGCTATTTTTCCCAATATATAGCATGGGAGGCAATTTTTATGCAAAAGTTGGCATAATCACTATTTCAAACAGTTAATTTTATTAATCTTATGCAGTAAGAGGAGCAGGAGCATATATTCAAACTATTGATGAAGGAATTGTAGTAATTTAACAAACAACATTTTAAAATCAATACAATACATTGTTAAATGAATATGCTTCTAAAGGAGGATGTTTATACATTGATTCCTCAAATTCTAAAATTAATTTAACTATATAGAATGTGTTAATGTTAGGTTGTGTTACAAGATAATCTGGAGGTTGTATTTACTTATCAGCCTCAACTCAATTATCATAAGTTCTGATTCAAGATTCCTAATTTAAATAATGTTAAGCAATACAAGAATCCGGTATATCTTTTTCATTTTCAACTTCATCACCAATATTGCCAGAAGTATAAATTTCTAATTGTATTTTTTCTGATAATAATATGGCTAATTTTTTAAGAAATGTTCCAGATATTACAAATGTAGATTAAGTATTATTGTACACTGTTTCAACATTTTATTATTAATAATATGGAAGATTATCTTTGGATTCAGTTATTTATCGGTAGTTCAGTTTCACAGCAATTATAATACTTGATTATTTAGCTGATGTTAATATTAATAATGTGTAGGTCGTAAATAATACTCTATTCATAATAGATTTAGTTAAAATTGGTTTGTCTACAACATCTGGAACAATAGCAATAACAGCATCAAAATTCGAAAATAATAATTAATTCACAGAATCAAAGACTGTCCCAAGTTCTTGTTCAGAGTTTTATGTCACTTATGACAGCACATCTACTCTTAGTGAATAAACTTGCCCACTTGTAGATGCATTGGATGAAAAATATAGGACAGATGTTCTACCTCTTAAATATATAACTAGTACTACAGATACATATCCTTTATATGATTTATTATTAGATTAAGCATATAAATCATTAACATTAGACTAAAAATACTAAATTTCAGATCCTGATTTAAGTTTAGAAATACCTGAAACCTTCAACCTTTAAATAACACTTGATCTTGAATTTGTAATTTTCAAAGCATTTTCAGAAACTGATAATGTAAAATTTATCACTTGTCAATTTACAATATTAATGAATTAATATACATCTGCATCATCTACTTTTGAAACAGGTATTTTAACAATCGGATCAGTCACAGATAAATAATACTTAAGTATAGAATCAGTTACTCTTTAAAATAATAATTGTTTGCGATGCTCCTATGGATTGTTTCAAATATTCAAAGTACATTAATCAGAAACATCTACTATAAATATTATTGATTTTAATTGTTATTCTAATATAATAGGATATTATGGATGCTTAACCTTAACTCATGATTATTAAATTTCTGAAATTTAATAATCATTACCATTAACTGATTATTCACTATCTGATAGATTATTAAATGTTGTTGATGATTTACTTACTGAGAAGTTTGTTGTTATTTTAAACAGCTGTAAATTTGTAAAAAATAGGGCAAAAGTTGGGGCAGGATTAACAATGTTTGGTTTAAAAGCATTAATAATTTTATCTGAATTTAGTGATAATTATTCAAGTTTAATGGGTGGAGCAGTTTATTATGAAAGTGGAACTTACAAAGGCAGTGCCTCAACCTTACATTTGGCATCAAATAAAGTTGAAGGAAATACTGCTTAATTGGCTGGTGGCCTATTCATTTCAGGGGGAGTTATAGGAGATGTTACTTCGATATAAATGTTCTTCTCAAATAATGATGGTACTATAAGAGGAGATAATTTAGAAGAGTATCCATCCTCTTTGACAATATTAATGAGGGAAAGATAATTAATGAAAGTTGATACCTATTAAAATTTTAGTGGTGACACTGATGGGGATGGATTTATTGACAGTACTAAATCTTAGATTATTGATATTATTTCACTTGATTCCTATAAACTTTACAACTATGACAATTATACTAATTACTTGCTACTTCCTTCAGGTTAAGCAATAAATTCATATAATTATTATTTTTCTGAAACTAATGAATAAGTACCTTATGAATGGAAATTTAGATTAATAAATTTAGATAGATTTTCATAGCCAATGTCTAATATTAATAGCTCAGAATCATGTTAAGTTTCTGGAAGAATTATGGATAGCAACAATTATAATGAATCAAAGGAATTCCTATCTAATTTCACAGCAACTACTACTTATAACTATGATGCACCTAATGGTGTATTTAATTTAGACACTCTTGTTGTTACATTTGATCCCTACTCACCATCAAATTTATTTTTGCAATTAAAATGTAATTTTTCCTAATATCTTAAGTTGCTTGCACCTCAATAAAGATTCCAGTTTATAGTACAGTATCTCCATATGAATTATCAGGTTATAATACAAATTATGCTCTTTATGTTAATGTTCGAACTCTACCATGTCAATTAGGAGAGGCTTACACATTAGAAAAATGCAAGGCTTGTACAAAAGCTGACAAGACATATTCAGTTAGTGTATATGATACTTAATGTTTTGCTATGGATAGTTCAACTATGGATGATGTAAGTCCTACAAGTATTAAATTAAAAGCTGGTTATTGGAGATATGAATTTAATAGTTCTGAAATAGAATACTGCTAAAATTTACCTGCTGACTGCAATGGAGGTTGGACTCCTGGAAATCCATCATGTTACAGTGGACATATGGGTGCATTATGTGAATCATGCGATATTTATGGAATCAGGGATGAGCCTTATGCAATATCTGCAAAATATAAATGTGGACCCTGTGCAAATACAACAACTGTGAATGCTATTGTTATTACTGCTTTATCTATTGTCACTCTTTTATCTATGATTTTATCTGTAAAAGGTAATTATCAAATGCTTGAAGATTTTGTTAAAACATAAAATAAAATGTCAATGGGAATATTAGTTTCACCATCATAGAGTAATTTAGCTATTTTGATTAAGTTATTTACTAATTATTTCTAAATATTGTCAGCCATATCAACATTTTAAATTAATTTAAGTTCAGGAATTACAAGTGCAACTTAAGTTTTAGGAAATCCAACTTAATCTATGTCCTATTCATTGGATTGTTTTTTAGTATCTATTTCTTCAGTCGAAATATTATATTTTAGATTAATTTGGGCCTTAGTTATGCCAATGATATATTTAGCTGCCTTTTTATTGGGATACATTATTGCAATTGTTACCAAAAAAGTTGAATTTAAAGAAGGAATCATCTATACTGCATTTATTTATATGTTTTTATATTTACAACCTACTCTTGTAGGAGGATTTATTGGCTTGGCTTCCTCAAGAACTTTAGGAGGCTTAAGTTGGGTACAAGCAGACGTAATGTATCAATATGATACAACTGAACATTACCTTTGGTTAGCTGCTTTTGTTGCACCAATGTTAATAGCATGGGCATTTCTGTTTCCTTGCATATTTATGTTTTTAGTTTATAAAATGAGACACAGACTCCATCATTTTGATAGTAGAAAAAAATTAGGATACTTTTATAATGAGTATACAAAGGAAGGGTATTTATGGGAATTTGTTAAAATCTTTGAAAAGGAACTAGTTATCATTTTCCTTACATTTTATGAGGACAGGGTAGTTGTAAAAGGGCTTGTTATATTTGTGATTGTATTCATTTATGGGGCATTTACTGTGAAATTTCATCCCTATTAGAGCAATAGATTAAATTTTATTGACAGACTATCTACAGCTATCTGTGGCGCCTCACTATGTTTGGGTGTTTTGATTTATTCTGCTATTTTATAAGATTTGGTGTATTTAGAAGTGATAATGATAATCATAGTAGCAATTATTAACTTTTTTTTCATCATTTTAATGGTTTATTATTTGTTTGAAGGATATTTAATTAAATTCTAACCTCAATTGGATTAAATTAGAGATTAATTGAGAATTCACCATCCAGAAATATAAGAAAAATATCCCTGGTCAAGAAAGCTACTTTTTAATTAAAAGAAAATGAATGAAAGGGTCAAAAGATTGTGGGCTACTTTGAGATATGAAACAAGAAAAGGAATAGACAGGAAAAGAAAAGATCATAATGCCCCATTGTTTTAGGTAGACACCTCTGAGCAACCAGTTTTGACTCCATTTTATATTCCCGAGTCTCATTTGGGAAAAAATTAATGTATAATTAAATTTTATTATAGAAAAAACTGCCTACCAAGATTCTCCAAATCAATAAAAAGTTTACCCAGAGTAAATACATTAAGTTTTAAATGAAGAGGTTTTCCCATTACAAGAAGTTAAAGAATGATATAAATTAATTAAATAAATAAAATAACATATTATAAACATTATATTGGTTCAAAATCTTTATTTTTTCAATTCTTCAATCAATTTATTTTCTAACCATTTATTCCACTAATTTTAAATTTATTACAGTACTTTATGGAAGGGAATCCCTTAGTTGACAACATCTTTATAATATGTTTTCAATTTTATATCACAAGCATTAGGATGAGAAGAATTGAGTTAAACAGAAGATGATGTCTAAATTAATGATTATAAACTTACTAAGAAGAAAAATTATTCGTATATTAAATTGTTATTCTGCAGATTGAGTTGAGATTAACGTAATTTAGGCTCAGATGCTTTATCTAATTCTAAACATAATTCGTCAATTTTCTTCTGCATGGCATCGAGTTACTCATTGAGATTATGTTCAATACTCTTCAATTAATTGCATATTTTTCTAAGTATTTATCAATATTACATTAATTCTTGCTTTTCAACGGCAATCGATAACATTTCTTGTGCTTACGCTTGATTTGCGTTTTTGAGTTTTTCAATTTATTTTTGAAATATTTGTTCATATAATTTTTGATTTTCATCTTATTACTGTAATTAAGTCATTAATTGCTACTTTTCTTTTTAAAGATCATTAATTAAAGACCTTAATAAAGAATTAAAATTACTCTGTTTACAAGACGTCTTGACAACTTTTCAACATTTAAATTTCATTTGTCAATTGTGATATCATTTCCTATTGCTAATGGTTGGATTACTATAGAATATGGGACTCGTTTATCAAGTTTAAATTTTTATTTTCGATTTCATTTAATTCGGCTTAGAACTTTGAAATTTCTAAGTTCTTCTACTTCAGATGCTACTCTGTTTCTTATGTGAAATTTTCTCTCTCCTTATCGAAATTTAGTTGGATCTTTTCTAACTCTTGGGTATTATTTTCTTTTTCTTTGGTGATTTGATTTTCTAACTATTCTATTATTTGCTATTATTTTGTATTTTTATTCTAATTTTCTATTAATTGTTATTATGCTGTTGTTAGAGAGAGCTTTAAATCTTCCATAAGAGTATCTTTTTCCAAAATTTAATTCTTAATTAATCTGTTTTCATTTTAAACTATGTCAAATTATAATATTTTTCCTGCAACTTTTTCATCCTCTGTTTTTAATTATTTTATCTCTTTAGAATACTAATCTGTTATTAGTTAAATTTATTCAAATTATTGTGTTATTTTACTTTGTTATTGCGCTATAATGTTTTGCAATTTAGAATGTTCAGATTCATTAGATTAGACAATTGATGTTAAATTTTCAATTTTTTCTGTGCTTGCTTCTAACTGTTTATTTATTTCTTTTTCTTTAAAGAAAAATTGCAATTTTTCCTCCTTATGAGCAGCTTTGATAATTTATAATTACTATTCGAAGGTAAATTAGGTATCTTAAATTTTAATATTTAGATCGGAAATTTAAGAATCTTTTTCTGATAATACAGTTTTTGCATTTTAAAGGTTAATTCTTAACTCGTCCACTAATAAATTATATTCAGATTTAAGTTTCTGGTTTGATTGTTCGATAATTTCTGATTGATTATTTATTTAAACATCCAAAGCCTTTCTTAAATTTTCTTTTTCCTCTATTAATTATTGTAATTAATCTTCTTAAATTTGGTATTTCAGTTTGAGATCTTTAAGATTCGTTTCTGTAAATTAAAAATCTTATTCTAGATGTAGAATTTCCTTTATGAAATTTTGAATTTGAATATTGAGTGTGTGATTTTGTTAAGTTTTTTCTTCAAAATGTTCTTTTGCTTATTTGAATTCTTGCTTTAACACTTCTATTTATTATTTTTATTCATTCTAAATTAGATCTATATTTTCTTTAGACTTTTCTATTATATTTTATAAGTCTTATATTTATTCATTTAGGCTTAAGATTTATTATTCTTTCTCCTTCATGTATTATTCCTGTTGAACATTCTTCTACTGTTAAATAATGGTTGATTCCTTCTAAGCTGCTTCGATGATCAATATTGTTTATTGGAAATGCTCATTTTTTTTAACTAAATTCTGTATTTGACTATTGAGTTCTTCAATTATTGTATTTTTTTATTCTAAACTAATCTTTTCTTATTTAATTTCTTGTTCTAAAATTTCTATTTATTGTTTCTATTCATTCTAAATTAGATCTATATTTTCTTTAGACTTTTCTATTATATTTTATAAGTCTTATATTTATTCTCTTAGACTTACTATTCTTTCTCCTTCATTTTTTATTCCTGTTAAACATCCTTCTACTGTTAAATAATGGTTGATTCCTTCTAAGTTGCTTCGATGATCAATATTGTTTATTGGAAATGCTCATTGTTTTTAACTAAATTCTATATTTGACTATTGAGTTGTTCAATTATTGTATTTTTATTCTAAACTAATCTTTTCTTATTTAATTTCCTGTTCTAAAATTTCTATTTATTATTTCTATTCATTCTAAATTAGTTCTATATTTTCTTTAGACTTTTCTATTATATTTTATAAGTCTTATATTTATTCATTTAGGCTTAAGATTTATTATTCTTTCTCCGACATCTATTATTCCTGTTAAACATCCTTCTACTGTTAAATAATGGTTGATTCCTTCTAAGTTGCTTCGATGATCAATATTGTTTATTGGAAATGCTCTATTTTTAACTAAATTCTATATTTGACTATTGAGTTCTTCAATTATTGTTATTTTATTCTAAACTAATCTTTCTTATTTAATTTCTTGTTCTAAAACTTCTATTTATTGTTTCTATTCATTTTAATGTAGTTCTATATTTCTTTAGACTTTTC